>JBCEZV010000072.1:238276-257100 GCA_039654365.1 Cataglyphis livida | reverse complement strand
AAATAGAATTTTTCCAAAAGTTAGTTTTAGAGAATATAATAATATTAAAAGTTTTTTTTTTTTTTTTATATATGTGAGATATTTTCAGAACGCTGTCTATAATGGAAAATAAATATTTTTCACGATAATAAATTGAAAAAGATCTATAAGTATAATTGACAAATCTAGACTTTAAAAACGCATTTTAATTGTAAAGCAGAGAGATAATTACAAATTAAATGAATACAATAAAATAATATAAAGCACAATCATCTCTTTATACATCGCCAAGTTTAAAATGCAAAAAAATTTTCAAAGCGTGGAAATATTCAAAATACGAAAACGCCGTTGTTAATAAATCTAATAAAATATGCACATTCATTGCCTTGCCATAATTTTTTAATATCGATAGTCATCATATTAGATAATAAGAAATTTCTGCGTATTCCACATATTAAAATATATCATTAAAGATATTTTTGCATGTAAATATATCAACAAAATATCTCGATATTTCTAATAATAAGACATCAGAAAGCGCGATCAAATAAGGAAATAAAATTTCAAAATTTGATAATATAAGAGAAAGATAGGCGGTTAATTAATTTAGATATTTTGTCCGAATAAATCAACGCGATTATGAACGTAGTGAAGAATTTATACTTTTATCGATCGCCTCTCTCCTGATGTCACCAATCGATTAACTCGACATAACAGTTACAAGAACATATACATCGTGCAATCGTTGTTGTTCTATTAGCGATTTACCATGAATAGTAAATCAACGGTCATAGCCGCGAGATTGTGAGTTCAGAAAACGCGCGACGGCAATCGAAGAGTAATTTTTACTTTTTTACCTTAATTAATTACTGTTGCATGCATACGGGATGCATTTGTTTCATTTGTGTGAGATAAATTTATTATTATTATTTTTTTTTTTTTTTTTTTTTTTTTTTTTTTTATTGAGAAAATTATGACGCAATATTTTCACGACGTCACGCATCCATGTGTGCTTTGTACATCGTTTATAAATTGCCGACTAGACACTGTGGGATACCTTGTACACACAAATCGCTCGTGTTTACGCATCGTTTATATCGTTCAGTATTGAACGTGTCTGCCACGTCGAGAGAGCGGGAGAGAAGCAACACCGATTTCATCGATAAGCTACGCAACATGGCGATTTTGTGTTGGTCAATCGATGTGCCGGTGATCGGCCACATGGAGAATTTTCAACAGCTCCATGTTATTTCTATGCTTTTCTACGCTTTACATGCGCGCATGATACGTGCCAAGCCAAAAAGAGGCAAACGTATGTGAAGGAGTCGCGCGACCACGCAGATTCAACCGTAAGCGCATCTACGGACGTCCCGCTACTAAATATAACTGCTGTTTGCTGCGGCTATTTCCTACTCGAGAGATAAACGCGAGACAAGAGGAAAGAAAAGCACGCGCGTCCCTTGCTTTCGCCGCCCATTTTCGCCAAAGGAAATCTGGATCTAAAAAATTCTAAAAAATTTTTACTACAACATTATTATCAGCGCTTATCGGATGATAAAATAATCTTAAATGTGAATGAACTCCCGCGTCTGCAATTTAACTAAGCACTCGTCTCGATAAAGGGTAAAGAAACTATTTAATTCAAACAAGTGAGTTGTGCGATTCCATATCAATAAAATCGGAATTAAAACTTTGATGTATTTCACAAATTTTCAGATGTTTAGAGCTTTCTCTGAGAAAATTCACGAACGTTATAAACTTTAAAAACTAATATGACAAGTTATTGCAAATTGAAAATAATGAATTCGATTTTATAAGTAAAATTATATCCGCTTTTTTTACTGTGAAAAACGCAATTATTTACAAATTTATATAAATAATTTTCATAAAATCACAGTCTTCTACTTATATTTATTCGACTCTTAAAATAATTAAAGAATTTGTCATTAAAAATAAATAATACAAAAATGAAAATTAATACATTTATGCAGATATAATAAAAAAATATATTTATTAAAAATTCCCAAATTCTATTTATAATATTTCTCTAATATAATTTGTGTGCTCACAACGGCATTTTGAATTTGTCACAGATTGTTACAGGATTAACCGTGCCAAATATTTCAAAATCGCATACACAAACAGAATACCGTCAAAGAAAACAATTTTTTTAACACGATCTGTTAACGTACAGCGAGGAAACGCAAATGAAATGTCGGTAGAAAAATGCTAAGATTGCGAGAAAACTTTCGATACCGTTGCTCGCGAAGTTATTTTACAAAGAGCATTTAAACATCAGTAAAATCATCGGAGAAAACCGGAAAGCAGCCTTGCAAGTATTCAAGGTCTTGGGTATTACCAGCTTGGGAATTACACAAGATATATGATAAGTATGTAACAACAGAATTTGATATAAAAAAGTCTCAACGGAAAATTAATTTTTACACTTGCGATAAATCACATTGCGGTGTCAATTACATTTGTATGATAAAGGATCAAGAATGCGAATGACGTTGAGTTTGAAAATAAATAATGAAATCTTGCACTTTCGTACATTTCGCGAATGAATCTTTTAGCTTAATAAATTTTTAATTCACGATTAAAAAGAACAGCTAAAAATTGAAAAATAGATAAACTTAAATTCGATTAAAGCTTCTTAAAGAATTAAAACTCGATTTATCCGAGATCAATTTTTTACTAATAATTAATAATTTTTATCAAATTAAAGTAACTCCATTGTATTAGTTCATTATTGGAAACTTTCTCGGGCTATTTGCATTCATTCCCATAGCAACGAACTAACGATCAGACAGCGAAATTTCGAAATTGCGCCCGATAAGTTTGCCATTTCTGTTTCATAAGCTTTGAGACGCGTCTAGAATGTAGCTGAGAGCTGCAAATATTTACCCTAAATTCGTGCGCCAACGCAGAAGCGTAGTCACATAATATTTTAATCGGAATTTTAGTCCCTGTCTCTATCTATTTGACGTAATATTCAAATATAATACTTGACTTAGTTTATACACGGACAGATAATAAATCCTCTTCCCCTCCCCCCTTCTTCTTCTTTGTTTACTTTATATGATATTTTTAATTTTCAACTGCTTTTATATAGACTTTGTATCGTTAATATTATTCTTGAAAGAGTTAATACGAAGCAAATCATTTACATATCACTTCTGCTAATTTATCTAAGTAATATTAAAATTATAAAATATTATGTTTATCAAATTTAAGTTATATTTAGATAAACATCCACACACAATGTGTGCGCGACAAGAGAGACATATTTAACAAAAGATTATTAAAACTTGTGAAATAACTTATTGTTAGTGGCATAAAAGTGCAATCGCAATCGAACAAAGGTTTAGTTTTCCATGGTCAGTGCCAATATTTTTCTCGGTCGCGTGTCCGCAGATAGAAAAATACCATCATCGAATACATGATTATCTGTGAAATGAAAGCTTAAGTTGGGTATTGAAAACGCTATGCGAGCACTGTTTTATGTCGCAACCTTTAAAAGGTCAGGGCTCGTCTGCTCGGATAAAGCAAAACAGAATAAAGTTTCGAATATACAATAAAAAGTTTTGTCGTAAACATATGTATACCGCAGCAAAATTTTAATAGCAAAAATCTAATCGAGAGATAAAATAGCCCATACCCTAATATGTTTCTTCGAATATTTATGCGATTATACTTCGCGATTCTAACGATATTCAGAGACGGATATCCATAAGATATCCATAATATATTTAAAATATTTTACGCACAGCAAAAATAGGGCAAAAACGCAAAAATTTTTAATTCCATCTCGATCGCGGATCGAACAAAATAATCACGCTTTTCGCGAAGAAAATGTGCAATTCTGGTAGCTGTAGGTCGATGTAGAATCGAATATGAATAATGCGTAATTTACATAGAGGCTTCGTATAATATCGAGAATTGATCTTTCGACACAGTTTTCGGCGCGAAAACATCATATCTGGTGACCTCGAGAAACACGAATAAAGCACCGAAAACCGCTATAATAACATGACACTCTGAAGAAACTAGTTTCCAGTTCTTCTCGCTTTCAATATTAAATTTGCCACGTGCAATTTATCGAATCTCTGGTAGTGGCCTTCGATAGAAATCCTTTCGGCAAGGAAAAGTTTCATGTTTTTTTTTTTACCACACCGGATAAAATCCAGTGGTAAAACCGGTATTTTTCGGAAAAAAAAAAAACCGCCAGAACTGGTCTATTAAAAATGTTGAAATAAGTAGAAAATCTTTTTATTTATATTCATGATTTAAGAGAGTATTTTTCTAATTTAAACTTTAATCAAAATATAAAATCCATAATAAATTAAGAAACAACATAAAAAATAATCAGTTTTTTATTACAAAATGTTGAATAATGCGTATATTGATGAAAATTTTTCATTCCGTTACTCATATTTTTCTTAATAAATTAAAAATTAATATAATATTTAATCATATATCACTAAAATAAGAACTGAAATTTTTACCACTCACTGGATTTTTTCAGCCAATCCTGGTTTCTCCAGACATCGACCAGGCATCGGAGAAACCAGGCGAGCCGCACATTCGACGTCGGAGATAAAAGCAATCATGCGCCGATGAAAAAATTTTTACCGTCGTCGCGCAAATGAAAACAGCGGATTATCTTGACGCTTTTGCGACGTCAAATTTTCGACTCGACTCCAGATCGTATCGGTTTTGTAGGTTCGGTTTAGCCGCTACATACGTGGAAATATCCATCGCGACGATGCGCCGGGAACCATTACGTGCCAACAGAGTGCAGGAGTACTCACCTTTAGACGTTTAAGCTTGCCGTCCCTCGCAGCGTTATACACGACGCTCTTAAAATCCATTTTCACATACTCCGGAGCCCACGTCGCGTCGGCTAGGCAGCCTCCCCTTCGCACGTACAGTGTACACGTATTTCCTCTCGTAGTCGATGTTGACGTCGTCGATGTCGTCAATGTCGTCGACACCCCGGAGACTGATGTGTTCGTGGAGCGGCGCTTCCTCCGCTTCCCTCTCTCCCCCTCCCACTTACTGTAAGGCGGTAAGACGAAAAAAAAACACGCGTTGGCGAAAATCGCGTCACCTTTCGCTCATAAAAACATACGTTTGGAAACGCGAGGCATTGGGAAAATCGAGAAAACGATTTTGTGTAGTGTATTCGCGCACGAAGAATCGATCTAAACAAGCGAGAGGATGAAACAGTCGCGCTCGGTCCGTGTTTCCGTTCGTTCACTCGTTAGGTGGCGGTAGCAACCTAATTCGTTCGACGGTTCGTAAACGACTGAGCTCGCGTCGCGCTGCCAATTGTCAACCGCACGGAGAGATCAATCGCCAGTCGATAGCCAGCTGTGTGCGCTCTCGGTCCCGATGACGCCGACGCATGCGCCGCGACGCCACTCGCGCAACTCGATCCCCGGCGTCGCGTTCGTCGACAATGTACACGCATTTTGTTCCTATCCTCTGGCCGAGTTGCCGCGAAAGAGAAATTTCCTCCTTTCTTTTCGCGTTCGCGGCGCTGTATCGAAAGGAAGTTACCACGATGTCTACATTCGTCTCGTTACCGATAGAGTACGCTGCTTGACGTATTGCGCCTCTTCGCCGATAGAATGCGCCGTCCGACGATCTTCAAGTGACACAAAGTTTCAAAAGCAGGTGAAGAGTGCAGAACGTTCTCGTGATTGTAATTTGTAAGTATTCTCACTAATTATTTATTTCTTGTGATATATCCTCTGTTAGTCCATTATAACATATCTATTTGTGTGTGTGTGTGTGTATGTGTGTGGGGAAGATCTTGCAAAAAATGTATGCCAAGCATTATTAAGCCAACTTACTAATAATACATTTACTCTAGTCTTATGTAGCCAATAGAAAGGCGCGTGTACGTAACGGAAAATTTAAACTTTTATTCGCCGTAAATAAATTTTCTTCAAATCGTTTTCTCGTAATAATTTCCAATCATTTTTGAAAATTTTACTCTACGGGAATAAAGCGCGAAGAAACTTGCTGATTTTCTGAAGCTTTTCAAAATACTAACGAAATAACGCGCGATGACGAATTGTCATAAAATTTGTAAGGAGTCAACCGATTCGCGATAACAGATTAGTAATACTTTTTATCTTTAGCTTCTCCTACTTTCATACAATCTACATGGTTTTTGTAAAAAAGCGAGTTATCGCGGAACGATTCGACGATAATTTGCGATATCACGTCCGTGGTAAAACGTATTCCAAGCCGGACGAGAGGGGGGTTAACGAGCTGAATATTCCACGTACCGTCGAGATAAGACGGACCTATTAGCCCCTCTTTATCTTTCACGTAGCTCGACAGCCAACTTTTCCGTCAGAGCAACGATTATCCGAGGGTGGTTCGCGTGTTTCGCCGAGTTTCACAAGGGTAGACAAAATCTTTTTACGATGGATTGTTTTCCCCGGAATATGTCTCGACGCAGGCGAATACGTGACGAGGAAGTTCGTGTTAACAAATCTTTACAAACGAATCACTTCCGATTTGACGAAAAGCATCGCGTGATTTTTTTCACGAACTGTACATATCGTTATCCGTAAAATGGTATAAATAAATTATTCACTAAATATATTTTCGCATCATCTCGTTTATCGCTTCTCTATTAGCAGTACTATGTAAATATAGTTTATTGTATTTGTATGTATGTAAATCAATGAGAGATACGTCTATACGATTTCTCAATGACCTCGCATATGCTTCGTACAGATATCGATTTTCTTGACAATGTCGAGTCTGCGAAAGAGCCGTGTAATATGTATTGCTCGCTATATAATTACCGACCAAATTGTTATGAACGAAGAGCGACTTGTTATTAGTCACGCGACAAGAAAACGCGGGAAACGACGACGTTGTACGGCTTTTGCTTTCGTGCGAAAATCATGCAAATAGCGAGCGAATCGTCATGCGCGTCACCGCGGAAGGAAATGTCACTCCGACGAATCAATTAATTTCCGAGTTTTTTTTTCGATCGATCCGTAAATAATTGACTATGCGATTTTTTTCAGTATAAAAACGAGAATCAGGCCTTTCGGAAATATCGAAATACATACGCGTGTCGTACTAATTATTATTATTATTATTATATTATTATACGATACCATACATATATATATATATATATGTGTGTGTGTGTGTGTGTGTGAAAGAAGGATCTGAAAATTTTGATTTCTTTTACTATTGCTGGAATACAAATACAATTGTTATCGCTCGTGACTTCTATGAAATATAAAGTTGGCATATTTTTTAATATTCACATGTCTCTCGAGGGGGATGAGGGGGGTGTGTGTGTATATATATATATATCCCTTAGCGAACACCAATCGCAAAAGTGTATTTACGGAAGATTTCCAATTGTGTTTACGACTGTTTTCCCCTACGACTGTTTCCAAGTAACTCCTCCGTATTCGCAAAGACATCTTTTGCGCGCGCGTACATACACACACATATGTGCAATATTCGATCAGTACAGTGTGCGTGTAATAAACGTGCATGTGCGTAATGAAAAGTGTGCGGCATGCGATGGAAAGAGACGGACGTCGATCCTACATTATCGGGCGACCACATTCTCGCAAATTGCGACACCGCCGACACTGCGACTGAGACCGAATGACAATAAGTCGACGGCGAGCAGACGCGTTCGCATCGCGATCACGTACGCGTAGATTAGCGATCGTTTGTCCGGTTCACGATGCGTGATGACCGACTACTCCATCGCGATCGTCGGCTACTTGCTTATTGCGAATTAGCTCGCCGCGCTTACAACAATAAACATGTGCATTGACAATAATAAACACGCGATAACGTAATACGTAATATCTGAGAATCGATGTTTTTTTTCCCTTCAATTTTATTATACTATGTACATTGTTTAAACATCTGCATTTCACATGTTTCTCTGTAAAAAATCCAGTAAAAATTTATTTAAAATTCTCAAAAAAAATATATATATGTATATATTGTATAATTGTTGTGTATAAATGGATATGTCAAATGTACCAACTACATATTACGTATAATATGCATGTATGTTGTAATGAGACTAATTTTCCATACACATGTGCATAACAGTCAATTGCGGTTGAAATACAATGAGTATATAGTTCTCTCACGGTAGAAATTCTGCGTAAATCGCAATGATAAATCGCAATGCGTGGGTAGCTTGAAAACGACGCATCTGATACATCGGAATACTTGCCAATAAACATATATACACTTATTTTCTGATGACGCGTTTTTTTGGCACCGTTATCCATTAATATTTAATTTACTATCATCTTACGAATTGTAATTATGTCATTTCGCAATTTTATAAATTTTTGAACAATATTGAATATTTTCCGATTAATTTTCAGTTTCCGATATTTTATAACTTTAAAACGTAAAAAAGGGCGAGAAAACGACACGGCGCTTATATATATATATATTTTTTTTTTTCAAACTTTGATTCTTTGAGTTTCAATATCTCTGATTCCATTATTTTGTCTCGGAACGAAACACGATGCGGGCATCGTATCCCGTCGATTTCTATTCATGATCGATCACGCCAGCGAGGAAGACATACATCTCGCGACGAGATGCCGCAGGAAAACGCATCGGTGCAATAGTCATCGTCGCTCTCTCATCCCTACCATTCTCTCTCTCTCTCTCTCTCTGTCTCTCTCTTTCGCTCGCCCGTAGTATTGGAATTTCGAAAAGCCGGGCTGCTCAGGTAGACAGCCCTGATTTAGAGCATCTCCCCTCCCGCCTCGGGTTGGCGGGCGTTTAACCGAATCGAGGATTCATCTCTCCTCGCGCGCGCCCTCAAAGCATCGCGCGGACGCGATGCATGAGCGGTGTGTAATATGATGAGCACCACACATACATATACGCGCTCGCGCGTTTCCTCGCATTTCCACCCCTCCCCCCCTCTCCCCTCCGCCTTCCCCTCCTCTTCGCCATCCTCTCATCCACACGCTCGCGGCGGTTACACCCACGCCGAGCTCTCTACTTACGTTGCCGGTTGACTCGTGTTGTCCGGCGCTCTCCGCCACTTTGACTCGCTCCATCTCTGTCGCAGTGTAGCGAACACGTATATGTACGTGCCGCATATATATGTATATAACTACATACACAGCTCGATGCATTCGGCATTCCCCGTTGCACCTCCGATCTGTGGATTGCGGGGACATGAGCGGGCGAGAGAGGGAAGATTAAGAAACACGGCGGCGCGACAGAGAGCGGCGACGACGACGAGGACGACGAGGATGACGACGACGACGACGATGACGACGACGACGACGGGTGGCGGCAACGAGCGCCCCGCAGAGCATGGGGTATATCCATGGCACGAGAATGGTGAAGAGAGGAAGATGCTGTTGGCGGCGCGGGCGAGAGCGAAAAGCAGGGGTGTCGATAAAGAGTTTTCGAAACTTTTCGCACGCGGTCGCTCGACGGAGAATATATTTAATGCGCCGCTGAATCGCGCTGATCTCTCGCGTGATTGAAAATTGCCAACAAGTAATCGCGATTTCCAAACAATTTGTATATTTATATTGATAATTATCAAGTGTCAATCTTGAAAAGTGTGTAACGCAGTTTTTTAACGCATACCCAATTTTCAATTATTTTAACGCATTATATTTTTGACGTAATTTTATGTTCGCGATTTTTGTCATCTTAAAATTTAAGGAAAAACTAGATAGATCAGCTACTGATATAATATTATTTAAAAAAACTTATCCGTCCATTTCTTTCTTAAAGTTTTGATGCCTGTTGAATTTATAATAAAAAAAATAGAAACGATTCGATCGTGTCGGTGCCGATTACGATGGGACTCGAGTGATCATTGAAGAAATTTGACAGATATATAAACCGATATCTTGCAAATTGATTGAAATTCGTCACGACGAACGACTCGAGAAAGAGAGAGAAGAAGAAGAAGAAGAGGGTTTGACGTAAAGATAGCTACGAGCAGTATGTAGATTGAATTTTTTAACGGCCTTTGTGGAAAGAGCGACATCATAGAGAGAAAGAGAGATACAGAGTCTCTTATTCGTAACCCACAAACTCCGAAAAGACGACTGAGAGCTCTCTCGCCCCCGGCCCCCGTCGGTCGACGCCCTTGACTCGTGCGTCGTGCGCAGGAGAGTGGGGAGGACAACGGTTGGGGGTAGGACAGCTTGCGGTGGAAAGGAGACGCGAGACGGCGCGTAGCTGCCAGTGCTCAGTGTTCGGTGCTTCTTCTGTGTGCGTGCGCGCGTGTGTATGTTGGTACGCTCGCTCTCATTGATGCGTCGGTGTGGACTTGTCGCGGCGGTTTTAGTGTTGGTCGTCGCTCATCGGTGTGTTCGTGGCGGCGGCAAGCGGCGTTCACACGTCCCCGTCATCCACTACTACTCGGACTCGGCTCGCAGTCGAGCGTCGTACGTTGCGCGGCGCGGACGTACGCGACGTTCGCTCGTTCCCATTCCCATTACCGTTCTCGTTCTCGTTCTCATTCTCGTTCTCGTTCGTATCCCAATCGCGGTGATCGTCGTACACGTACACATTCGAGACGTGCCTTGACTTTGTGCATGCGTCTTTCTACGAAAGTGTCAGTGCCAGACGGAGCGATTCTCGCGGAAGAGAAGAGAGAGGCGCAGGAAGAGAGTGCGCGGCAGGAAACGCGAGTGCTTTTTCACCGCAGTGCCAAGACAGATTAACGACGAAGACGCGAGCGTCGGATGGATTTCATCGTGCCTACATTCATACCCCGCCGAGGATCTAGAATCGCGACGTGCCATGGATATTCCGAGGTATGCTAGATAGCGCGTTTATCAAGATTCCGTTTCTCTCTTTCTTCGTATCGTAATTAATAAATTTTTTGTTCGATCGGACACGATAATCATGATTAAAGAACAAGTTGAGTCGCGCGGAAGTTGGTTGCGTTAGATAGCGGCGCGTGAAGTCACGTGTCCTCGTTAGTTATGCGGTCAACTTCGCAAACGTGACGCAACGCGACGTATCGATGAAGCTCAGATAATATAGACGGTGGATTATTAGTTTGGCGACGAGAAAGAGAGACAACTTTTTCGCTTCGTGCGACGCGCGTCGCGTTAAGTAAGGTTATGTCGTTAATCTCTCACTTTCGATACTTCTGGCTCAAGGCTAATAATTATATAAACAGTGTTCGACCACCTTTCGCGAAACGAGGGAAAACGAAATCGTCGCGGCGACGAGCCATCCGCAAAAACTAATCTCCACCCTTCCCCCTAAACGAATAAGCTTAATTCTCCGCGCTCTGCTTCTTGATCGATAAGGCACGCGATCTCTTCCGAGAAAACGTTGCCGCCAACCCGAGAACTCGGCCTTGTTAATTGAGTTTCAAACAACCGGCCCTGGATGCGCTCCGAATCTTTGCTTCTCGTTTAACGATCCTTGGCGTAGATCGCATTCTACCGCGACACGCTTAATAGATTATCGAGCAGATGGACACGAGCGATTAAACTCAGTAATGATTCCATGTCACAACAATGTGAACCTACGTAACTGCATTTATATCACTACAATTAGATCAAAATATGGTTATATTCCAAAAACTATCTCTTTACGATTAAATGTTAATATTTTTTCATGTTATTTTTATTAAAATATTTAATAAAATTATTGGAAAGATAATTAAATAATATATCGCATTATCATAAATTAAACAGTGTCTCAGATTAGTTTTCGAACGGATATATTTTGATCAATTTTCCCTTTGAAAGAGAGAGATAGAGAGGGGGGGGGGGAGGGAGAGAAAGATCTTTTCATATAATTTTTCAATTTTTCATGTTAAATATCTAAATAATTAATTCTTGATGCTTGAAAATAAATTCCAATTTGTTATTAAGTTTCAAACAAAAAAGTATTTTTTTACATTACCAAATTTTGAAAAAAGAATATTATTGAATAATTGAATACATTGAATTATATGTGGAAAAATTTTAATTAACAATTACATTTTTTATTTTTCTATCAAAAAATAACGAATCTTACATGTAATAATAATTCCATTTATATCTCTTAATACTGGTGCTACTTATGGATTTGGAGCATGAAGCAAGTAATTAAATTAATTAAACCATTGCTGTTGTTATTGGTAAGAATCTCGGTGTTGAAAATATTTGAGAGGTAATGAGGAGAAACGGGAATTAATGATGTTTCGATGAGAGGTAATCGACGCGTTTCGTAAAATTGTTGCAGATTGACAATCCGTTTTCTTTATCATGCATGATTTGCGATGAACTTTTACATATCCCGTAAATTACATACTGTCTTTGCTACGAACTTTTACCGAAATAATATTATTATTAGATGTGAACTTTGGAAAATTCGCAAAATTGAAAAAAAAAAAAAAAAAAAAAAACTTATTTATTAGAAGCATATTTCGAATGTTTGTCAAATTAATTGATAATTCAGATTGATACAATAAATTAAATATACTAAAGTTTAAACAAAATTTCATAATCATTGTTTAAACACAAGTTTAATAGTTTTTACTGTTTATACGAGAAATTGCAATTAATAATATGCCCTGTTCAAACAGAATTTTTACACACGCACATTCTCAACTACTTCTGCGAGCCATTTAAGTTCTTTCTTTCGCCGTATAATTATTATGCTTTGTGAGATAAGGCTTTTTACGATGCCATGCATTTTATCAAGTTCGCGTCGTCGTCGCGTCGTTAATAGAGGCACGATCAGCCATATCGTAAGTAAATATGCGGAATGTTAGGACATATTGTCGCGTAATCCCGCTAGGAGTTATTAGCTTTATCGCCAACATAATAGAATTTTTATTTTTGTGCCGGCCGTGACGAACGATCTGTTTTGCGGTTTATAAAATTGACGATTTGACAGTATACGCATGTAAAACTATGTCGCAATCACTAAATATATTTCAATTGTTATATATACATATATATTAAAATTTGTATATTTCTACATTAACCAAAATAGTTGTAACAAGTAATATAAATTATATTTTTACTATTATATTTTTTATCATTGATTTATTATTTATATTTAAATATTATTTATTTGCATCAACATTATTATTTTTAATTGCAATATATTAATTTTACAATCGTAATTTTATTATTTAGAGAAACATACATAGCTTCAAACTTACTTTGCGTATATTTTTTATTCGAACTAATTTTGCGCTAAAATTAATGGAATTTTTAGGATAATATAAAACAGAAGCTATGTCTCTGTCGTGGAACATTTCGCATACTGCGGTTCATGGCGTGCATAACGAAATCGCGGGGCTCGTAAACGGCGCGCGCGGTATCACCCGCGGTACCCGATAATTAAAGCGCGGAACCGGCGTGTCTGGTGTGGAGAATCCTTTAATCCGCGCGGCATTGTGCGCCGTCGTTCGGCCATGTCGCGATAACGATCGAGAGGGTAAAGAAATCACCGGCGGTTAAGGAATCGGGCCGAAGGCCGATTACGCGAGAGGTTCGTGATAACTTCCTCCACGGCTCGTTCATTCCATGCGAACTCTTCGCGCTGGCTCCTTTTCTCCCCGCAATACGGATCCAAGCTCGGGACAAAAGCTCTTTCGGCAATTGGAGTTTTTTTAAATCGTAACCGCTCTCATTCCTTGGGTGTAAAAATGTTGTCCTTCGGGGGGGGGGGGGAGATGATTTATCGCATCGAAATCTGAAATCACTGAAATTATCGACGTTACAAAATTGTCGATCGTTTCATACTGCGCTCCATTGCCTCGCAAGACAATAGAGCGTGGGAAAACTTTTCAACGTTTGTGTAAATATGGGGATGGGAGGGGGGATGAATTTAATTTTGCTCGGCGGCGATGGTGGTGTTTGCCGACGGGACGAGACGCGTCGCGACGTCACACGTCGGGCGTATATATACATATACATATACATATATATATATATATACATGTATATATATGTATGTGTGTGTGTGTATCAAGCCGAAAAGTTTTTATCGTCCCGCCGAACGCATTTGCTGCAAATTGATGGAAATAATGGCTCAAATTTAGTCCTGCGTGAGTTTTTCTCGCTGACGCACGCGCGCATTATACACGTGTGTTTACAAATACATGTATATATAACATATATGAATATATATATGTATATATATATAAATATGTATATGTACTTATATACACGCGCGTGTTATACCTATATATATGTATTCGTTCGTGAAATACATTATCCGCGGAGAATGGACTGTTAACGCGGTTATATGACTCCATTTTGTGCGTTACACGAAACATCATCCCGCGTTACAAAGAGCCCGTAATGACGCGTCATGTATATGCGATCGCGCGCGGCCGGCGTGGTAAAAGCGTGAAAATAATAGACAACGTTATTCGCCCGGCCACGCGAACGTTGCTTTTCGGACGTGGACGCGGATGCGGATTCGGACCCCTCTCTTTGGGGGAGAGCGCACAAATCGCAAAAATGTTTTCCGTAATTCGCGGCCGCGACACGCCCCTACGGCGCGCGATGCGGCTAAAATAAACGGCTCTGAAATCGCGCACGGCAATCTACGAGAGAGCGTGAAGGGGAGCATCGCAAATTATCCGTCCGCGCGCCCTCGCCGTTGCTTGAATGGCCAATTCTCTACTTGGAAATTAAGCTATGGCCTAAACTAACCTAGCATAACATCGCCGGCACGACCGGTGCATCCATCGCTCGAGTATTTGCACGAGTTGCTTTCCTACCCGTTCTCTATCGCCTCTATCGTCGTCGTCGTCGTCGTCGTCGTCGTTAACTGTACGATGTGCAACGAAACGTTGTACATAGTATAATTGGTATCAATTGGTATTGAATTATTTAAGAAAGATGTGGACGGATCAGCTGTCAAAAGTAAATAAATCTAATATATTTTGAGATTCTTGAATTTTTGACATTGCTTATACGCACAAAACATTTTTAGCCTTTTAAAGTATAAAATTAATAATTAATTTACTAAAGTAAAGATTTGCTTTTCATACGATTTTTGAGATTGAATTATATGGGCAATGTGAAATTCATGAATCTCGAAATGTATTGGATTTATTAGCTTTTGACGCAGCTGATCCATACAGTTTCTCCTCATTTCATCGCGCACCGTCGCGCGCAAAGTAAGAATTGCGCGCGATCGTTTCGCTTGGTTTTCTCCGCCATGTTTTATTGCGGGATTTATTCGACATATTTGACACGTTTGCGATAATGGTCGCAGCGCCGAGCCTTCTCTCGTTCGTCGTCGCTCGTAATGCACCGTGCGGCCGTGGTCCATTGAAAATTGCATTGTAATCAATGCGTCGTAGATCCTGGAACGTGACGTTGCGCTCAGCCGGCAGCTTTGCACCCGGGATACATATATATACATATATATACATACACACGCGCGCGCGCGCGCACACACACACACACACACACACACACATGTTGGGCGCGCTTTCTTTTCTTTTTCTATCCTACTTGATTGCGTCGCATCGCAGTTCTTTCTTTCTTTCTTTTCCCTTTTTTTTCTTGCTCTTTGTCCCCGGGTTCGAAACACGCCTCGGAGATTAGGATAAATGCTCCTGGAGCAGCGATGGAGCGCGCAGTTTACGTTCCTAGTATAAATCGAACGATAAATTGATCGCTCGTGCCATCGTAAAGCTTTTTGCTCACACGCGCGCCCCGCCGACGAAATGAGAACGCATGGTCCCCGCGAGATACAGCGCGGTTAATAGGGAATATTTTTTTTCCTCGGCACTATTTCTCAAGAGAGAGAAAGAAAAATTTAAATGGCAACCGGCGAATAAATATATTTCGATATCTCAGTTTTGAGATAGAGAACATTATCAGAAATTATTAAATATGAATAAAATTTAATATAACAATAATATTTTTTGTAAGAGCAAATTGTAAAGAATAAATTTTTCTTTAATTTCAGGGAAATGGAGATGTTCCATGAAGTGTAAAGTAATTAACACGCCAGAAATTACGAAGATCTTCGAAAAATAAGTGTGTCTGTGAAAACGCAAATCGAACTTAAGATAGATTTGTGCGCACATCGTTTCCCATTTCCGTATAGATTAATCGATGAGAAAATGTACCCGAGCTCGCGATAAAGTAAACCGCGATGAATCGCGTTGTGCTGTGAACAGTGCATGAAGAGAAGAACGATCTAAAACTGCGACTGTCGTCAAATGGAGTCCCTTCTGGATCACGAGGATGCGTTCGAGTCTACGAACACATGGTGAAATGATCGTGTGCGTAGTGTATCGTGGATGCTGCAGCGATTTCTAAGAAGCAATTGCCCAAGACTAAGATGTACCCCGCGCCGGCGAGACATCCCGCCGCTCCCGTAAGTACACTCGCACATTTCTTTTTTTTCTCTCTCTTCGCAAGCAAAGAAATCAATAGTGCCATTTATGACGTAAAAAGTTGAAACGTAAGATAAAAAGATGCATATATAAGCATTAATAAGAAAAATGAAAGCTCTGAATGAGAGATCTGAATTAATTCAGTTTTAAGATGAACGAATAATATACTTAAACTTTTCACTTAACGCAAAGCGAACTTTAATCCGATGAATTTTAACATGCAAACATTTTCAAATCACTCAAATTTACGCAATGATCGCTTTAAACGTTTATCAATCTCTTACATTTAGTGTTGCGAATTTCCCGGAGCACTATTGTACGTCTTCGTATACACTGTTATTCTCAACATTTTTATTTAGCGTTATCCATTATGACGAGCGTCAAAGGGTAATATAGTGTAATTATCGTTGGCGCGGGCACGAGAGAGCGAAAGAGCACGTGGGAGTTGAGCCGACCGTTCTCGCACTTCGCGTTACTAATTCGAAGAATGTTTGATTGTTCCCCTCCTCCCCTCTTCGTATACGTTCCTTCGCCGCCACCTCCGCTCGTGCCACTCTTTTTACCGTCACAATTTCACGCGTCGCACAAACTCAAAGACTTCCTTACGACGAAACGAGACCACCGGCGAATTTACTCACATACGGATATAATAAGAAAGAGACACAGACAGAGAGGCGGTCGTCAGAAATTGTGAGGATTATTTATAGAGCCCCCGCAAGTCAACGTACAACAATTGCCGTTCATAGAATCGGCCAATGGGCGATACTGTGGGCACCACTCGTTTGCTTATTGACGCTGATGTGGCGCCGCTCTGCTCAAGGGTCACAAAGTGACTCGATCGTTTCTTCGTCGAGTATACTCGAAGCGCGCGACGATTAACGCGCTGTAATATTCGTCTTAATACCGATAATTATCGCGATGACTAATAATACAACGACGTAATTGACCTAGGAAGAAGAATCACAAAAGTTAAGTCGTTGTGAGCTCGATAATTTTTTCGCGACCGCTTGTCTCGAGGCGATAAAGTGACAATGATACGATCATTGTATTCCTCTTAACGTTCACGCGAAACAGCTGATGATTATCGCGATGATTAATAGAACGACGTAATTGACCCGAAAAGAGAAAATCGTAAAATAGTTATATATAATGTTTTTTCTTCATCATTTCTTTACGGATATTCTCGAGATGTATTACCAATAACTGAGATGACTGTGATAATGACGTACGATATACTATCTTTAAGATCGCGCATAAATGACTGACGATATGTTATCGCAGTTGACGCAGTTAATTGATCCAAGGAAACGAAGTTAGATATCATTACGAACGTTATTATTTAATCCGGGAAACTAATTGAGTGATATGCGTTGCGTGCTGCTAAAGAAATTTTAGCTAGCCTTGCATTACGATTAAGTATAGTGTCTTTTGCTTCCGTGCCATTCGAAGAGCATCTTCTTTCTACCGGTAATAACGCATTATTAGCGAGCTTTTAATGGAAATGAGTGGAAATAATTAACTGTGATATAGATTACACGTAATAACGTTGCGAAGAAAGTGCTAACATTGTCGACTGTCGCTATTAATAGCGAACGCATAATCAAGCGTAATCGTCGCGACGCATGATCGACTATTTACGCGCTGTCATTTATTACATTCGGCGGTTATTTATTACATTCTTCTCTTTGCGGTCAAGAGATGTAGCCGACAAATGTCTGACATGAGATGAAGGTTTGTGCTTTATTAATGTACGACATAAGGCAAATTTGTCATAAATGCTTACTCGACGTAAAAACGAATGTAAATGTCATATTTTTATAATTACTGCTATGTTGAAAAAAGTTTTGATATATTGCCCGAATATCATAAAAAACTATATTTAGGATAAAGATGCCATTTGAAATATTCGTGACGCAGAGAATAAACGCGGAGAACATTTCTTCTCATCGTTGGTAATATTAATTAATCAAATAAGAAAGAAAGAATTTTTTTTTGTATAGATGTAATTTTTTTTAGTAATCACACATTTTTTTTTGGATCTCTTCTCCCTTAATCCACCTGACAGCTGATCGTTGGTAAAGAAAGAAAAGTAGACGCACTACATAGAAGTCCTTGCCAACCAAATAAACGAATGCATGCTGGCGCGAGCGTTATGCTCGTAATCCTGTAACCCGATCCTTTGCTGGAAGGATAATAAAAGGTGAAATAAGTTATTCGCAAGAGTCGTCTGTTGTTTTAGGACGCGCATCTGGAAAACTGTAAAAAGCGAAAAAGTCAGGAAACAGTTGGGAAGAAAAGTCGGAAAAAGTATCGGGGAAAAGACGGGAGGACAGCTTTCGCAATTTCCCGTTGCAATAGATAAAAAAAAAAAAAAAGAGGAGAATTACTTGTAGTAGGCAGTATACATGTTACAATAATAAATAGTAAAACAAATAATGACTCTTTTTATACGAAC
>JBCEZV010000072.1:204938-228285 GCA_039654365.1 Cataglyphis livida | reverse complement strand
AAATGATACATAGAAAAGCTTTATATGTAATAAAAAGTAGTTTTCTAATAATTTCATAAAGAAAGGAATGTGAAACGCCATATAAAAAAATAATTGTCAAAAAGTAAAAGAAATCTTGATCGAATCGAGGGAAAAGTACATATTACGATTATAAAACGATTAAGGTAAACGAAACGATACAACATCATATAAAAGAAGATTCATTTAAGAATCGCGCGCTCTTGTTTTCGATGTAATATTTATTATACAACCACCGATGGGAGAACGGGAGGACGGGGGAGGGAGGTGGATTTATATCTGATGCGTGTTCACTTCTCGTTGAAGCGCGCAGAACGCCTTAAGAGGTTCCCGCTTACGTCATCCGATCTTTGGGTCCCGCATCCGACGCACAGGAGGGTGAGGGAGGGGGGGAAGAGGGTGCCCTCCAAAGACCTATTACCTTATTTACGATTCGCACGGCCATTATCTTCTGGCAACAAAGTGAACCAGCCGGTTTTTCGATACTATCCGCGCGGATATACTCGCCGTGAAAGAAAAAAGGGGGGAAACCCCTTTCGGACAAGAGACGAGCACAAAAGACACGCACAACACCGTCGTGGCGCAGTTTTGCGGTCGTGGCTACGCTGTCGGCAATATGGAGGAGGACTTTTGTCTCTTCGCTTCTTAATAACACGCGCGTTCTAACATAAAAGACACGTGGTGACCCTGGCAAAGGTACAAGTGCTTAAACTACTAACGTTATCGAGGATATCGATATGTTAGGATAGTAGGAATGTTTTTCTTTTTTATTATATCTATGGCATTTTATTAGTATTAGTATTGGAATTTTTTATAATTTCAATTCATACGCAATACGTGCAGGGAAAAAATAATTATTTCAATTATAGATTATAATACTAAATTGAACAATTTAAGCATAAAGGAAGATTAGTAACGTTTTACGTTATTTCGATAAAAGTTTTTGCATTCTTATAATATCGAAGTAATTAGTGGTAATTTCATTCACCTATCGCATAAATAAATATTATCGAGGAATAATGACTCAGAGTGTTCTCTTATTTTGAAGAGTGCTATTTTCAAGTACTTATAAATCGACATTTACGTCGGATGTGAACTATTGCACGACGGTAATTGATCCTCTTTATTATTTCCAAATCTCTTTATGCGATGTATATTCCTTTATTGTTCAAGTCGCATATATTAAAAAATTTAGATAATAGATAATTAAACTCGAATAAATTATAAATAAGAATTGAATAATAAAGAGTAGAAATAATAATAAAAATAGTATATAATGATAGATAAAAGAGAAAAAGTGAATAATAAATATCAGCTATAAATTAAATATATTTACATGATAATTACGATAAACAAAATAATTTACGTGAACACATATGATCCTTTGTGTTTTCTTTTTTCATTTATTTCATTTCTGAATTTTACCGTGTTTATTTCGAGGAAAAAAAAAAAAAAAAAAACTTATTCAAGACGAGTTTAATAAACTGCTTTTTAAAGGAAAAATTTTTGGAGTTGCAGTCAATTTCGCGATGGGAATATTTGCGCGGGAATGAATGTTGGTGTTTGGTCAAATCGCAGAAGTATAGTACGTTAATTTTGACGGATCGCCGTGCTCGTTGCTATTATGGGTGAGTGAAGGGAGGGGAAGGGAGGGTTTCGATGAAAACGAATTTGTCGCTGGCCGCGATACGGCGCAACAACCTGTTCGATGACTTTTCCGTTTGATGATTGCAACAAGTGAGGTCCACCGCCGCCACCGTGCCCTCTTCCCCGCGCTCTCCCAAACCATTTTACTACCAACAGCTACTCCCCGTTTCGCATTCAACAAGTGGCCAAATCATTCAGCGCGGGGTCGCGATCCGTCGGAAAAAAAAATCGGAATTTTCGAGCGCGACGTGACTTGGTCGGTCATCGATCGATTCATCGAAACGAGATAAAAATTCTTTGCGGCGGCGACGGTTGCGGCGGCACATGACGAGAACGAAACATGGATATTCCAAGCGAGATCATTAACGTTGCCATCGAGATTGCAATCCCTTTTTCCCGTAGAGTTTACTTTTACCGCGGCTAATTTCTGTGTTCGAAAATCCACACAAGCACGAATCGATGTAATGACAGTATTCAGCGGTTCGCTTTTAAGAGACGCGCGTCCTTTCGAAATTCGATTGACGCCCTTTCACCGCAACGTAATCATTACTGTCATCGGAAAGCGCCGATCCTTTCCACCGTAATTTCAGTCGGCACGCCGACTGCTATTGGTGTGTGTGTGTGTGTGTGTTGTGTGTGTGTGTGTGTGTGCGTTGTGTGCGCGTGTATATACATACAGGTATACTCGAGGTTTCCTCTCTGAGAAGAGAGTCCGTAGTGGTGGACTCGAACAAATCTCGTGGTATCTGGTGGAATGGGTCTCATTAAGGACGCCTTCACAGCCCTTTATCCTTGGCTCTTGAGGCCCGCGCCTTTACCTCTGCCCTCTCTTCATCGCCCCCGCGCTCGAGACGTTCGTCTTTTATACCTGGGCTGCCCCCTGCTCGCATTTCTCAGATCGGTCTCGTGCGTTTGCGTGCGCCTTACGTGCCCGAAGGCCATTCCACGTTGCTGGTTCCTCGTCATTTTCGACTTCAAGCACCTCGTAGCTTAAATGTGTTTCCAAAGTATTCGGCGAAACGAGAAACTCTCGCACGCTTTTTGGCCAACACAATCCACCACAAATATTTTCAACCATTAGCCGTGAATGCCGTGGCTGTTGAATTGAAAATTCTCTTTGTGCAAAACAGTATTTTGAGATATAAAATTAAAAAGAATTTAAAAAATAATAAAATGAGAGGAAACAATCTTGGGCTATTAGCGTACGTATATATACTTGTGTTGTGCGCATATAAATGTACGACGAATGAATATTTTTCTCGTATTTTATGATACAGATAATCTGCATATGTAATATAAATGCGAAATTGCCCACTATTTATATTAAGGAAGGAATTGAACGGATCAGCTATATTAAAAATTAATAAATTTAATACATTTGAAGAACCATGAATTTGACATTATGCACATACAAAGTCCTTTTAAAAACAAATTGCTCTTCTACAGGGCAAATCTTTACTTTAACTTATAAATTAATTAATATTATATTTTAAAAGGATAAAAGTATTTTGTATATGCACAATGCATCAAATTGATGAATCTTGAAGTAGATTTATTAACTTTTGACTGTAGCTGATTCGTGCAATTTCTCCTTAATAGCGGGAGATGTGCAAGTGGACGATTGGCTCTTTTGCTCTTGAGTTAGAAAGATTAAACACAATGTCGGCCAGGCTGCTGGCTTGTTGACGGATGCAGCTTATTCGTCGCGAGTGCGTTTCGCGTACGATTTTAACGCCCACGTGTGCGCGAGCGTGCGTTCTCTGTCGCGTCCCCCCCATTGTCGTGTGTGTGTATACATAGCTAATCGAATCCGTTCGTTTTCCCCCCTTTTTCTTGTAGGGTGGCGGCGGTAGCGGCGGGGCTGCTGGCGGGCTGAAATTCACGGTGGCGGACACTTGCGAGAGGATCAAAGAGGAATTCAATTTCATCCAGCAGCAGTACCATTCGTGAGTATCTTTTGTCTCTCTTCTTGCTTATGTTCTCTTTACCCTTGCCATTTTCTCGTTCCTCGCGTTTTTATTTTCTTTTATTCCTTTTTTTCCTCTTTTTCCTCTTTTTTCTATTTGCTCCATTGTATTTCTACGAGTCTTCTTGCGATTATTCGAGACGACGATTTTCCGCGTTCACATTTTTCCTCGTTTTTCCAATCGCAGCGAATTATTTATACGATGCCGCGATTATCGATCAATTCGTATGAATCGATGCATTTCCTTTTTATTTTCTCATGCACTTTTTCTTTCCATTCTGAGTGCGAGACTTTTTTATTTATTTCGTTTATAATCAGTATATATTTTATCTTTTTAACAATATCATAAATTTTTCTGTAATATGTATTTATCTAAACCGATTCTATCCAATTGTTTTTGGCTTTTTATTTTACAGACTGAAGCTTGAGTGCGAAAAGTTGGCCAGCGAGAAGACCGAGATGCAAAGGCACTACGTTATGGTAAGGCACTTTGTAAGTTTCTTTTTATGTCTTTCCTCTCTACTCCAGCTCGAGTTTCGTTATTTTTTTTTTCCTCTTCGCGAGTCGGGAGCGATCCAAATTCAAAAGTGCTCGATTTAGTTTTTCTAATCGCGGAAATATTGCGGACATTCGTAGTCCGTAATATTTGACAATACTCTTTTTATGTGTAAAATGCGATAATAAGTAAACATCCAATAAACAAAATATAAAAAGCTATATATATATTAAAGATAAACGCAGGAAAGTATCGTTTTCTAACTTTTCTCACCAATATTTAATCCAACTTGTTTCTCTGAAAAATGCACAAGATTCGTTAAAAATAAATACGAAATTCGATTATCGGCTTTGCGTGCGCTTCACGAAGAAAAGCTTCGAGCAGTCTCTCTCGACTTGCATTTGTATTGGCACGCGAGAATGTGCGCCAAGCGCATGATATTTATCGATAATGCATGTGAGAAGGAACAGGATATTACATAAACGAGAGAATTGTACGGGCGCAAATTAATGCGAGCCATTTTCTTCGGTTAAGGAAAAACGATCAATATTATTCATATTGCCGGATTCTCTTCGATTTAGTTCCATCAGCGCGAAGGCAATTAGTCCAGCCAACCGTACTAATCGTATCGTCATCGGTAAGGCGCTTAACTTGGACTTACCTATATTAAAGTGCAGTACTAACATGGTCCAAAGTACTCGTCGCGAGTATCCGTTTCGTGCTGCTTTTTCTTTCTTCCTTCTGAAACTGAGTCTTGGGTGTTATTATTATCATTATTCTGATTTTCTCCCTTTACAAAGATATAAAATTATGTAACCTGCGAAGAGTTTTTCTGTTGAGACAGTGTGTTCAGAAATTATGATAGCATGTTTCTACTTTTTTTTTTTTTTTTTTTTACTGAGTTTAAGAAAGGGAGGTGTTATCCCTAACATAATTTTCTTTGTCTCTCTCTCTCTCTCTCTCTCTCTCTCTCTCTATATATATATATATATATATATATATATATATATATTATTTAATATTTCAAATAAAAATTATTTTATATCAGATTATTTAATATTGTTTGTATTGAAAAATTTGGCAGATATCGTTTCAAATTATATACTATATATTATATGCTAGTCGATGTGTTGATCCTGAAAATTAAATGTTCTAAATAAAATATCGACTCACTTGTTTTATCGCGAATAAATATTAAAAGAAAGCGTTGAAATCAAATGTTTTCTTAGAATTTGGGCACAAAGCATGCGTGAAACGCTACATGTAATTGTGAGATAAACTTAATATGTAATCTTTCTTTAAACACTTTACCGTAAAAACATCAAATACTGTGTAGATGTCATTTGAAAAGTTACGTAGAAATTTTTGATTATGTCAGACGTTGCTCGTCTTCCACGGCAACTCAAGCTCAGGAGAGACACGATGGCTGGACTGAAAAATGGAAGTAGAAATCAAGGGGAATCTCGCTTTTGTCCCGATACAAATTCAGCGCTGCATGAGAATGCGCTCTCGCAGGCACCGAGCGGTTATGCGTTTCTGCAAATCGCTTTCGAGAAAGCGAACGGCGTGGATTGGGGAGTCAATAATCCCATTATACTCAATAGACGCAAATTTTAGTGGAGTTAAAGACGAATGTTTATTCTGCTGCTTTACAAAATTCTAAAGACTGATTGTAAAAATGGAAAATTAAAACTGGTATAATTTCGTCACATTTAACGTGATTAGATGTAAAGATTGAAAATTTAAACTTGAGATTGTGAAGGTGCCGAAATGAAGACATTTAACGCGAATAATACTGTGTTAATTGTTAAATTTTTAAATAAATTATATTTGTTTTGTTTATTTAGCAAAATATATTTAGTCATTGATTCAACTTTATTATCTCTCAATTACGGATTGCAAACATTTGTTTTGAGAATTTTTGAAATTGATTATGTTTGTTAATTCATGAGGTCAGTTTAAACAAAATATGTAAATATAAAAGATAGCTCGGATTTGCGCTTAATGCAAATTCCCAAGAAATTCAAATTAAAATTGACGCGAGTGCGAGGGATCGGTATGTTTTGCATGCGAAAATTGTGCACGTTTTACACAAGCTCTGTTTACATCGTTAAAACACGCGAATATTAAGAATTAATCTGGAAAATTAAGCATAAGATTCTACGAATTGATGTCGTCGTCGTCGTAACATTCGCATCTTTGGATTTCGAGGTCCTACACCACTGCCTTCTGTACGTTCGATCGTAATTGTCGCGAACTATACTGTCTCTGTAAACTGCTACACCGATGTGACACCGTGCAAGCAACCAAGCAGCAAGCTGGGCCGAGTGGAAGGGAGTCGGGGGTGCCGGAGGGAATGGATAAGGGGGGGTCGGAGGTGACAGAGGAGTTGATGGGGGTTGGGAGTTGAGCCGGTAATCGATATCTCCAAAGTAAACGAAGAGAGAGATAGAGAGGGGGAGGGGAGTAGCAGCAGGAGGAGGAGGAGTTGGAAGGGCAAAGGGAAAGGGGGCGGGGGGTGAGGTGGGCGATAGAAGTAGCGGGGAAGAGAGAGGCAAGACTCGTCGAGGGAAAAGGGAAAGAGAGAGAGAGAGAGAGAGAGAAATGCGGGGTAGAGGGAGAGAGAATTACAGAGACAGAGAGAGAAATTGATGTCGAGGGTTTGTCAACCACCGACAAGTATTATATACGTGCAAGCCCTGAGAGGACGCGCGAACGAAGGCGATGGGATGTTGGTGTGCGCGTCACACAGTACATACACCACGCTCTATGCCAGCCGTATCTCTGATATTCTAATTCCACCCTCGTGTATTCCGAGCACCGTCTCCTACCACCTCTTCTCACCGTCGCCACCACCGCCGCTGCCGCCGCCGCCACGCGCGCGCAACTTCATCCTTCGCGATTTTCATTAGGGTAACGCGCCGCGTAAATCCGCGCGCCGCTTCAATTTTTGCTCCTTCCACCCCGACTCCACTCTTCTTCAAGCATATCTCTCTCTCTCTCTCTCTCTCTCTCCTTTTCTCTTTCTTCCTCGCCTCACTCTTTTGTACGCTCCGTCTTATGGATCATCGCCTTTCCACGTCGTTATGGAATATCTTTCCCTTCTCTCATGTCGAGATATCGCCAACCATGTCGCGCTCTCCAAGAATTTGATTGATATACTTGATTTATTTGAAGATGATTAATGCGTTCTGGATTATGTTTCTATAAATTTTACTATAGTTGCAAATTTTTAGTTACACTTTGTAGTAGAAGAAATATAATATACGCTTATAATTACGTGACGTTGAGAATACGTGAATTTTGGAGCTATAAATATTCTATCTTTTATTAAAAAATTATTTTTATCTTCTTTCTCATCTCTTGATTTGCCATTTGCTCTTTCTTGATTTATGTTTATATTTTTGTCCTGTGCAAGTTTGAAAAGTACATTTTTCGAGAAATAATATTTTTTATTTCAACAATGTACAGCAGATAGAACGATGTGATTAAAATAAACTTTTTCTTACGAATAAATTTTAAATCATCTTTCATCGTATTTTATTAAGATATGATTATCTCATTCTGATTTATATATTTCAAAACTCTTTTATCTTAACATTGAAAAATGAGAACTCGTCTTTCCTATAACGCGATATCAGACGAAATTCAGACGAAAATAAATGATTTCGTCCACGCATACCTGATTTACTCCAATGATCGTGCGCAATGTTATTATATGTATATTATATAATTTTTCGAATTGTCTGCCGCTCGATTGATCACGAAAGCTTCATATTTTTATCGCGACAGGTTGCTGAATGGTTGGTGAATTAATTCTTCTAGCTTGAACAGTGACTTGTCCCTTCAACTTTATTTAACGCTGGCAGGAGAGACTGGTGTCGGTTATGTATTGTCGAAAACAGGCGGAACAAACGAAAAAATTGCAAATTCCCGAACCGTCCGAAAATTGGTTTAATTTTCAATATGTAATGATCGAACAAGAAAAAGAGAATTTGATAGTATCGGATGAGGGATGAAAAAGGCGAATGGAAGGAAAAAAACCTTATCGAAAACGGGCCCGGGGTCGTTGCGCATCTCCGGCCTCTGCCCGCGCGAACGAGAAGACTTTCCAATTATCTATGTTTTTTCTCCGCCGCGTTTTTTCGCGCTGCAACAAATTAAACGTAACCCACATCCCTGGGGCACGCTTCTCGATTACTCTTTGTTTTCCTCCTGTTTTCACGGTTCGCCGTTTGCTTTCCACCCCGCGCGAGCGTGCGCGCGCGGATATGCCTGGCAGATTGCATTTCTATCCTGCGCTCTGTACGTTATCCTTCACTCTCGAAAAAAATTTTTTTTTTTTTTTATCTACACTCGCGAAATTTTTCGCGACGCTTGGACTGTAACGAATATTCGGTTGGCGATGCCGCGATATTGTTTCTTTATCAGAAAAAGGCGCAGAAAATGTCTTTCTTTACAGAGATCTAGGATTCTAGTCAAACTATTATTTATAAATTTCCTTATCTTATATTTTAATTCAGTATTATTTTACATAGATGACACGTGACTAAAAAAAGCGTTATTTTATACGTTATTGTATTGAATAAATTTATATTATTTTAAGATTTATTATTAATTTTATAAAGATATAAATTATAATGTTGAGAAAATTTTCAAGTATATTGCTGTGTTATATGTAATATATTTTATTTATCATTCAATTTTATATCTGAGAATCTTGTGTGTATGTATGTATAGCTTCTTCAAAAATATAGAAAAGTATACAGAAAGCCGATGGAGAAAAATTTCGCGGTGCGATTCA
Organism: Cataglyphis livida; assembly: GCA_039654365.1. Lineage (NCBI taxonomy): Eukaryota > Metazoa > Arthropoda > Insecta > Hymenoptera > Formicidae > Cataglyphis > Cataglyphis livida. Next base: position 219,354 of record JBCEZV010000072.1, on the reverse strand, counting down.
CGAATGTGCACTGGTTCGCACTCGGCGTGATTCACACCAGCTTATTAATTATCCGTTAATTATCCGTGGGCGTGACGTGTAAATTTCCACGAGACGAGTCAAGAGAGCGAATGCAAGCGAAAAAGGAAAATGGGAATGAGAAGAGAGGTGAGAGAATAGCAGGCCGAATCGAAGTACGGTGTAACCAGAAAGAAGAGTCCAAAGAGAAGAAGAGGCAGAGAGAGGGAGAGAGAGAGAGAGAGAGAGAGAGAGAGAGAGAGAGAGAGAGAGAGAGAGGAAAACGAAACGAGGGAAAATGTCGAGAGAGCGATGAACGAGGTCGTCCAATCATCCTATCAAAGGCTCGCTACTAAAAGATCCATATCGAGTAATCGGAGGGGACGAAATTATCCGTACAACTTCTATTATTGGGTTCCGAGGCATGTGAAAATAGAAAATGAGAAGCGGGTAGATGAGATCGATATCCACGGAACTTCTGCCCTCGCCGAGAGTTTTCTCGTTATTTGATTACTGACTTACGCCGATATCTTTCCTCCGGCCATTTAAATCAAACTTTATAGCGCGTGCAAAGACATCGCCGATGAATAAACGCTGACAAAATTACTGTGTGTGTACGTGTGAGAGTTTATTTTAATCGTGATTTTGCTTGAATCAATTCAAGAGAAAATTCAGTTATTAATAATAATCCGATTGTCATAATTGCTATATTAGTCTAAAGTCCAAAATCTATTGTATGACAATATGTACTTATACAAATTGCTCGTTTGAGCGTGGCGGTGATCGCGCGTGCTTTTTCGAGGGCGGTGAGAGCCCTTCGAGGAAACGAATTATCGAGTCACCGTTTGTTGCGCGATACGATCGCCAAGTTAAACTAAACTGACATACACAGGCGTAGACAAGGCACCCTGGGATCGTTTGCCAAGAAGGAATAAGGAAGGCTTCGCGCGAGCCTTGCGTCAAGTTCACCCGGGCGTAGTTATCGACTGCATTATTAAGTTGGTATATTTCCGTGGCCGATGCTATCGATCTCCGGTCTCCAGGCCGAGTATCTCTCGGCCTAACCCGACATGTGTATTGCCTCCTCCTCTCCCCCTTTCTTTTTCACGATAAAACCGCCTACCCCGAAGCCATTTGTCTCGAAACGAGAGACTAAAGGCGAACGCTAAGCGACAGCCGTTAGCCAATTTACGATCGCGCAAGCGCATTTGCCGGACTGCATCGTACGCTCGGTTGCAGTTTATCGAGACGTAATGTATTCGCTGGATCGAACGTCTACTACTGCCTACTCACCCCTTTCGTCTCCGTCCGCAGAATTTCGCCCACGAGAATGTCGACAGTGCGAGAAGATCGCGCCGGCCGATCCATCAATCGCTTTCCGCGCGATTCGACACGTCTCGGGAATTTTGCACTTTGGTGCGCGAGCTATTTTAAGTTTGGCGAAAAAAAATGTCATTTCTCGAGAATTCTTTCTGTTTTGTCTTTATTAAAAGATAAAAGTTATATTTATATTTTAACGAGAATATAAAAAGGAGATGCCTACAGATACGATTATAAAATTAAAATGACGTTGTAAGTGTGCGTTTTCTTTGTTTTTAATCTCGCAACTCTTTACTTTATGTGAATAATATATTTTGTGAATGATATACGACAGCAATATGATTAATCATATTAATCAACGTGACAGCAGTGTGATCAGGCTTGGTTATCTGAGATACACTTGGAAACTAATAATTTTCTGAGGCATCTCTCTCGAATTTAATTATATGTGTTATTATATTAGTATTTTAATTAGTATAATACTTAATAATTAGAAAAAATTACTACACTAGAGATTGAGTAAAAAGTAAATCAGGATATTATATAGACTTAAAATTGTATCTTTTTTTTGTTACAGTACTACGAAATGTCATACGGCCTCAACGTTGAAATGCACAAGCAGGTAAGTCTATCACGCTGATGTGTGAATAATTAATTTTTTCTAGTTGATTAAACATTACACAAGATAGTTTGATATTATTATAGTTTGTTAATAGAACATGGATTCGTCAAACGAAATAACGTTTAATTGTGAATTATAAATTAAGAATTAAAAAAAAAAATATTAAGTTAGAATATTATAATTGTAAGAAGGATTGTGTGCGGGAAGATATATTATCAAATATTATTAGAAAATTTTTAGAGAGAATATTCTGAGAGAATAGATTTTTTTTCAAAAATATACACTTAGATCGAATGCATAATTTTTAATTAACTTTACACAGAGTTAATCGAGATGATATTCAACAGCTTTAAAGATTCGTGTGATACCTAGTTAATTGAGCCCGTGGAGAATAGTATGTGAATGAATCGTCTCCGCGGCCATAAATGAGGTACACGGATAGCGGACGCGCTTATAGGCCGGGAAATCGTGTAATTTCGGCTAATCAGGGGAAACATCGGCGAGGCGGTCCCCTCTGTCAGCAATTTTCTTAAAAGCGACCACGCGATGGTCCCTCGTCGCACGGCCATGCTCAAAAGTGGGGCTCGAACTGCAAACAACCCTCCCCCCCCCCTCCCTGCCGTCCCGGTACAACGAGCTGATATTCATTAGCATTAGCGGCCGATCATTTCTCACCCTCGTACCCTGAGGCGGCGCTTAATGGGCCGAGGCGCGGGGAAGAGGAAGGAGAGAGAACTACCCTCTCTCGGGTAGTTATAGGGCGTAGCGCCGCACCGAGATCACCGCGGAATTGTTTCCGGCGAATAATGCACGAGAAATCAGGGCGCCCCTAAAAAAGCGGCGTTATTTTAATCGGCGTCGCAGATTTCGCGATGCGATCTTAAAAAAAGATGCCATTTAAAATTAGAATGAGGTTATTGTACTTTCTTGATTAGTAACGGAAATTGGTAACATTTTATGTGTCATCTCAAATTTAGTCGACTTAAAAATTATATTTAATTAAATCGCTTATTTTAGAAAGAAATAATATAGGTCGTATAAATAAAATATAAATTTCTTCTTTTAGGATATCGTAAATTTTCTAAATTTGTAAATTATTTGTATATATATATTATATGTGTATATGTGTTTATGAAGAGATTAAGAGATCTAGAAATATATTTTTCAATGTACGTTTCTTTTTTTAAATAAATATGATTTAAATCTCTTTCATCTCAACGATTACGATAAAAATTTTTAAATATCTATTTTACGTGTTTGTAATTCGGAAATTTATCGGATAATAATATTCATAATATTTCGAATATTAAAAATCAGAAAAGTAAGATTAATCGTTGGAAAATCTGGGAGTTCAGTACACCGCGACTTCACAAATTATAGTGGAGATAAGGTAACACGGATGCTCCTCTTTCGACGGTAATTGGAAGAGAAATGAAAAGTTATCGGTTCTTCGCGACTCTCTAATTAACCATAATAATAATCGCGCCAGTATCACGCGCCTTTGCCAGTTTATTTACATTAATTGCCATCTTTCAGGCGCATTAAGGCAATGATTATATCGTGCACAAAATCAGCTACTATGATATATACATGCTACATTTTGAAACAGTTTAACTTGATATATTTTTGATGTATGATAAAAATAATGCTACACATTTTACGTTTGTTAATAGAAAAAAATTGTCTAAAATACAAATAGAAAGAATTCTATAAAATTACAGTTAGAAAATTTCTAATTAGAAAATTTTTTATTAATACTTGACGCAAAATTTATTATCATAACTTTATAAATTCATAATTATGTGATTGTGAAATTTGCATGTGTTCGATAAAAAGGTTAATTAATGAGAGAATTTTGTCGCGAGCATGCGTCGTGTCACTGTCATAGGGAGTCTAATTGTTTTATGTAATTACAAGATTACGTTTTTTTGCTCGCTGATCTTATCATTCCTTTTATTTATTGTCATCAGCGATTTAATGGGCACCCCAAAAATATATTTATTACTTTCATCCAGAGATGCCGCGCGTCGCGTCAGTCTCAAAACCTTCCCTCTCGTTCAGCAAAAAAAGAATAAATAAATCAAGCTCTCTTTAGTCGATCCCCGCCACTTAGCAGGCTTTCGAATCGCGGTTTTCTCGCTCCTTTTCAATTTGAACCCTCGAATGAAAACAATCTTCCCCTACGAGGTTAGAAGCTTCTGTATCTGTGTCTCGTCTCTTTCTCCTGTTCTCCCTTTCGCCACCCCTTTCGTTTTCACCCTTTCCACTCTGTCTCGCTCCTCGCACAGCTCTCTGCCCTCGTTTTTCTCGCTCTCTTTCTCTTCCCTTGATTCCTCATCGCATCCCGCCGTTGTGTTCTCGTGATCCTCCCGCTCCCTTTCTCCTCGTTCTCAGAACGCTCGGCCATCCCTCGCATCTGCGCGACCCTCGTATCTCCTGCCACAGCTCGAAGTCGACATTTGCCTCTCACCCATCCTACCGCAGCCACCACTTTACCACTCTCTACTCGACTAACTCGAATTTGTTGGCAATGTCCCAGTTCTTGTAGGTACGATTACTTCTCTCGCTTCATCCGTCTCTCACCCTCAACAGGAGTCTTGAATTTTCTCCCTCGGTCACCCTCGTTCGCGAACATTGGCTCGCTTGTTCGATTTAATTGCACGATATAGACGATTGTTCGCTGGGATTTTCCATTCTTGACGTATACGCGACAAAGAAATGGATTTCTGAAAATCATCCACTTTCTATACAACAAGATTGTTCTTACATATACGTAGATACTAGTCTTTTAACGGAAAAGAATCTTGGAAAGATTTTTCGATCACTTGAAAGTTAGGAAGGCACGTGAAAATTTTATCACTTTTAATCCTCGGGTTAATACGAGGATATCGTTCGATAATATCGATGATAAAACCTTTTTATCAATCGCTCTATTGGATTTTCGAGCTCCCGTCGAATTCCATCATGCGATCTTCGCGGGAAATGAGATTTGCAGCGGTGGAGAAAAATGGACGGCTTGCAAAAAATCGCTCCCGCGATTACGCAAAAGAAAAGCGCGGAAGCGAAAGAGTGGAGGATAAACTGGTCGAATGAGGCGGCGGAAACGAAAGGAAGAGAGCTAAAAACACAGCGCGTCCCGTGTTAGGTTTTCGTCCTATTTATCCATCGAATCGTACGCAACGTACATTCGGCCGCCGGCGTATCTGTCCGATAGCGCTTATCGCTTAATTGAAAGGGTCGTCCTTCGGCGCGGTTGCCGTCTGCTCGTTGTCCCGCTCGATTAAGCCGCGATCCACGCCAATATGTCGCGGATACATTGCGCGATCACGAAATTCGATTATTATATAAGTCTTTGGGAAGTCGCGAAAAGGCTAAAGAAATTTAAATTATTTTGCCGGATAACGTTAAAATATTTGATAAAAGAATGTGCTAGGAGGATAAATAGGAAAGAGAAGAGGAATTTTTACTTTATTCGCTCCATCCGTATCGATTTTTAATATATACTTACTTTTTTAATTTTTTTATTTGTCATAGATAGTTTTGTGAATGTATAAGGCAAATTTTTTTATTTTCGAATGAACGATGAAATGGTTGTTGCATCCTAGAAGAGAAAATCAAGTTTAGAGATTGCTACGAGAGAGAGAGAGAGAGAGAGAGAGAGAGAGATAGAGAGAGAAGCAAATTGCTCTCTAACGTAGGGAAATCCGCCAAGCTAAAATTTCGAGTCGACGACGGAATTCTACCGAAAAAGCGTGTATTCTCTTTGAAAGAATATTGCCACGGCGTTGTTGCTGGCGTTGTTCGTCGATACGAGAGTAACTACCATTTCCCATCGCGGGTACGCCCGGCGCCCGATAAAAAATGTGCAGGCTGACCAATTGCATATAACTCACCCTGCCTTTCCAGTTCTTCCTGCCTTCATGCATATATACGTCTATCTATCCGGGCGTTCTGTCTTCTACTCTCTTTCTCTTTGGCCCTCTCTCGCTCTCTTTTTCTCCCTTTTTCTCCCTTTTTCTCCCTTTTTCTCCCTTTTTCTCCCTTTTTCTCCCTTTTTCTCTCTTTTTTTTTTTTTTTTTTTGCCATTTTCTTTCTCTTTCGATACGCGACCCCTCTCGCTCCGTCTCACACGTGCTCTCTTTCGGCGGTCGGGGGTCGCTTTTCCAGCGCTCTCTCGTCCGTACACACGTGTCAGCATGCGAGCGAGAGAAAGAATGCGCGTGTACACATTCGCACTCGCACTCGCATTCGCGCTCGCTTGCGCTTGCTCGCACGGACACCTACCTACGCCGCGCGCGCATACACCCTCCGAGGGGTCGTGTATTCGAGTTCTTTTATTTTGCCCTGTGGAGGTAGCAGAGGGTTGAGTCGGACGAGAGCACAGAGAGCGCGAGGGTTGGGGGCGATGACATCGATTTTTTACCCGTTGCTAATCTCAATGTTACCTCCTCCTCCTCCTCCTCCTCCTCCTCCTCCTCCTCTTCCTCTACCTCCACATCCACATCCACCACTTCCTCCTTCTCCACCTCTCGTTCGGTCATCTCTACACTCCCTCTTCGTCCTCTCCCCCTCGTCAACTCACTTCGTTCTCCCGCTCCCGTCACCCGCTCCCGCCCTCGCCACTTCCATACCCCGTACCCCGCATCCCGGCCATCCGTTTTGCGGGAAAACGTGCATGTGCATCGGGCACATTCGAGAAGGAATAACCATTTTTTCGTACCGGACAACACTCGCCCTCCGCGTTGCCCGCGTCCTGCAAATTCTCCTCGTCTCCCAACCGCCGCCTCTAACCACCTCTCGCAACCCCCGACACCATCCTTCCATCTCCTCCCCCTCGCATCCTCGCTCCATTTTTTCGTCGAACCTTTTTTTCGTCGCCTGCCCTTCTTCTACACCCACTCACCTACCTATCCGTCCCGACTCTCTCCCCCTCACTCTCCCTTCCCCCTCTCCCCCCTCCCTCTTTGCCACCTACTGTCGAACAGGGCGAAATCGAACTGACGTGGACGCGGCAGTTTTCCATCTTTCTGTTCCCCGTGGGAACGATGACATTTTTTTTCGGTCTCTCAACTTTTAGATCTACGCGCCCGATTCGCCTGACGTGGAAATATCGTGCGAGGTGATATCGGCAAAACCAATACTAAATAATTATATGCGCGATTTCACCCTCACTAATTTACATAGCATCGTTAATTGTCGTAGGGGTTGTAATAAAATAATTCAGTCGATTAAATATAATTATACTGTGAGAGATTTCCCGATTACAACATTTATTATTAAAAAAAGAAATCATTTATTTGGATTGATTATTATATATAGCGAAGAACCGAGCAATGACGTACAATACAAATATATCTTTTACTACTACGATACTATTTGAACGTCACGATCGCGTGAACTTGATCTCTAATCGATTCGATCGACTCGCATTAATGAGTAACCGCCCCGTTACAAGAGTGGGATGAATCGAACCCGCGTATGTTTGTCGAGCAGTCGTCCTGCGACGTGTGATTATACCACGACGTAACCCCGAAACATCGCGAACAATGCGTGTCCTACGCGTTATGTACACACGGATTCGGATCGCCCTTTAGCCCTGTCGTATCTCATGCGCGGCAATAGCCCTCGATTTTTCAATTAATCCTTCAAATTATTCAAAGCATAAATATGTGACGTTAAACCTATCCACGCGTGCGATATTAAGTTTTGAACAAATTTTCGACGTTACTTGCGTAATTTTACAAATGGATCGGTCAGTCTGGAATTGACACGTATTGTTTCATAATCTTGAAAAATGGAGATAGTTAATTTGTAAAAAATTGAATTTGTAAAAAAATGCGCACACTTTCGAATATGTAAACAAGTTTACGTCTGTTATTTAAATGTTATATATATTCAATTGGAAAAAAACTTTTATTACGTTGTAGAAAAATAATGTACGTGCTTTACCTTTATTTGAAAATTAAATTATTTTTACTTTACGCTATTCTCAAAATGACCTATAAAAGAATTGCTCGAATAATTAGCTGTCAGCAGGAGACACAGATTTATTTCGATTATCCGTCATGTGTTTGCAGACAGAAATCGCCAAGAGGCTGAACGCGATAATCGCCCAAGTGCTTCCGTTCCTGGCGCAAGAGGTGAGTTTTTGACTTTCTGTGTGGCACGCGTGCCGTGCGATCTCACAATCGAGTGTGACGACGACGCGATAATGATAGCATGGCATTGCAGCATCAGCAGCAGGTGGCCAATGCTGTGGAGAGGGCGAAGCAAGTCACCATGTCCGAACTGAACGCCATTATCGGGGTAAGTAGCCGCCAAGCTTTTCCTATTAAACTTGAACGTCATTGATTTTACGAGCAAGATCGTAAAAAGTGTATCTTGAAAGATTTTCTGGTAAATGGATTCTAATTTAATCTTTTTTTATAAACGAATACCTGTGTTATTCTGCGAATTTTTTTCTAATTCTTGTAGCAACAGCAACAGCAAGGCCTCCAGCAGCTTTTGGTGAGTATTTTACATCATGTTTGATATTTAAAGTGGAAAATGAAATTTTTTTTTTTGTTTTCTGAATGACGAATTGGAACCTTGTGTGATTCATTTGAAAGTCGCGATGCATTGACAAAAGTGCGATAAAAAAATACGCGCTATTGACAAGAAAAAGAATACTTTTTAGACGTTGATCAATGGGCATTTTCCCGATTAAATTTGATAAAAACCTATATATATTTAGAAATTGTATCTATATCGGTGAAAGAGAGTGCGACTTTTAAATTTTTTCCTTTGTTTAATCATCAGTTTTTTCGACATCTTTGATGCGACAAGTCAATAACGCTAATCATTCGGCGTTCGATATATTAAGGAGGAACTGGTCTCCGGATCGGTTACGAAAGTTAATGAACCTAATACATTTCGATATTTATAAATTTGACATTTGACAGCGCGCGCTCACAAAGCACTTTTAGCCTTTTAAAATATAAAATTAACGATTAAGTTTATTAACTTTTAACGTAGTTGATTCCTTTAATTTTTTTTAATAGAAATAAACATAGATTTAATCTTGAGAATTTTGTATAATAAAAAAATACATACGACGCGACATAAGAAGGGGAAAATAGAAAAGAGGTCGACAATCAGTATTAAGAGTGTTTTTTTATCTCGATGTCGCAGCAACAAATTCACGCGCAGCAACTGCCCCACGGCGCGGTGGTCGGCGGTCTTCCGCCGGGCGGTCTGCTGGGCTTCGCAGGTGCGGCCGCGGCGGCCGCAGCCGCGGGTGTGCCGCCGCACTTGGCGCCGCCGCCGCATCCCGCGGCCGCAGCTGCGGTTCAAGCACAGGCGCAGGCGCTGCTGAAGCCTGCCGATCTGCAGCAGCATCGCGCGGCCGCGGAGACGCCCGAGGACCGTAAGCCGATCGCCTTGCCGGACGAGAGACTCGGCCATCGCTCGGTCTCGCCACCCGAGAAATTTCGCAGCCGCACACCCGACCTCGAGAGCGACCCCAAGAGGCGGAAGGAGGAGAAGCTAGGACACGTGAGTACACTATCATTACCTATACTGGTGGTACCTGAAACTATATTCCCCCGTTTCGCATCCGCGCCCGCGCTTTTGCGCTCGAATCGATCGGCAATTCGATCGGACTCGAAATGTACAAGTATAGATACTTATGACAGGATTACTTGCGGATATCTAGAATGACTTTGTCTATTTTCAATGACACGTGTAATTGACACGATCAAATTCGGGATAGCTGGTATTTTATTTATAATCTTATGTGTCAAATATTTTTGAAATGAAATACGTAGCAACTATGTGCAAATGTGGCGTATAAAATTCTAAATATTCTTTTCCAAATATACTTCAATTTTGTCATTTATTATATATGGTCTAAAATGAATTTTACATTTCGGATCTGATCTCTCTGTTGAAGATTTCTAAAATAAAATTGTTCTACGACACGATGATAGATTTTAAATTAGGAATCAGATTTTTATTTAGAGACGAGATACGCATATATAAAGCTATGTTATAAATTGTCGAAAGAGGAGAGAGGAGACACTTGAGTGTATCATAGTTTTACAAAATGTCCTTTTTCTTCGGGACATTAATTTCGATAGGCGGAAAAAAGAATTTATATATCGATAACAGGGATGCATGTTGCATTGAATATTGCCGGTTAGTCAATGCACACTTAACTCCTGGGGGACTCATTGTCAGCGTAGAGAGAATAGCGCATCAGGACGGACGGCGCGTTAGCCGAGAATTAAAATGCTAATTGCAGCGACGTCGAAAGCCGATAAAACGGCCGACACTCTCGACGATCGAAAGCGAGGGAGGAGGTTGAGTAAAGGGGCGCGGAAAGTAAACGCAAGAGTAATAAAAGGGCCGAGTTTAGAGTTAGAGCCGCGCAAAAGAGGATAGGAGCATCGATGCTAACTTCCACTTAACCGTCGAATCCATCGTGAAAAAAAAAGGGAGGAGAGAGGAAAATGTGGATGGAAAGTATATCCTGCCGATAGTCTCGCGTGCCCATCTATCTGTCGGCTTCTCGTCGGCGAGAGCGAGCGTCCCAAATGCAATCATGCGTTGCCCAAGTTTCCCTTGAAATTGGATTACCCTCGTTTGCCTCGTTGCAAAGGCGGAAAAAAGGACCTCTCACCTCACCTCTGATCTCTCCTACCTGATTCAGAAATCGTAAAACTCCCACGCCAAGTTGGACACGGTCGGATACGGTGGGACATTATTTTGTTTAAAATCTACCTGAGGTGAAATTTCGCGTTTCTTTTGTCCGGAATCGCGACGACAAAGTACGCGCGACCTCTTGACGAGAGACGCAAACACGGACGAGACGCGGGAGGAGGGGCAAGAGAAGGGCGTATAATTAAAAAGCGTGAAAACAGGCGAACAGTTAGCCGGGTCGCTGTGCGCGCACCGACTAAATTGGATTATTTTTCTCAGCTGCTCCCTTACCTGTGCAAAAGCGCCTCGCTTACCCTCTCTTTATCTCCCTTCATTTTGCCCTGTCGCTTTTCTTCCTTCGGCGCATCTTTGTGACGATTAGAGCTTTCTCGCGCAAATTCATCAGCCGATTATGTATCTCTGCTGTTATTCTCCTTTTTTCTCGCGCACATTTGTAGATTTAAGTTAATCGCCTATTTAGTATGCGTTATAAAATCGTTGAGAAATGTGGCGACCATCTATTATACAGGATGAGTCATGCAATTCGAACGAGTTATATCTCTTTCACGTTTGATGATAGGAAAAAGTGGTAGAGAAAAAAAAAAAGTTGAACGCTTTAATGATGCCTAACTTTTTACATTACTTTTTTTTGCAAATTGAAATTGCACGACTCATCTTGTACACATGTGGATGAAGAAAGAAATTAAGTTATCTATAAAATGTAGATACTAAATAATAAATTACTTTACGAAGCACTATTATTACTTAACATTGAATTAATAAATAATTATCTACCGAGACGATTTAAAGCGTGCGCGATTTATTTTGTTTGTTCATTTGCCCTGTCGATTTTCGAGGAATGTATTTCCCAGCGGTCATTCGCTGCGTTCCGATGATTCCTAACACTTAAAAGTGTTTCCGATTTCGACAACTGTGTAGTTGTCGCGGTCAATTGTCGCTATCAAGCTGCTGGTAGAAAGCGCGGAATCCCAGCATCTTCCCTCTTATCGTTTCTTCTTTCTCGACGCACTAACGACGCGTCGTTTACACGGCCAATCTCTTTGCTCCCAAGAGTGCCAAGAGGAAAGTTTGTTTCAAATTGAAGCGTCGGACAGACCCGGTCGTCATTTCCCCGCAATCGTGTTGAAGCCGCGATAAATGAAAAACGATTTTGTGATATCCTTGGTGCTTCAATTATATCTATCGGTACGAATATAAAGAAGTCTACTTATACTTGATTTATATTTATATCGTAATATGGAACATATAAATATTATATTTGTCAGTATTGTATAGAAATCTGAAAAATAAAATAAAATATTTTTATCACTGACAGTTAGATATTAAAACGAAATATTTTTATACAGAAATATATCGTCTTTTAACATCTTTTCGGGGCCTAATATTAATCACTGCGATTAATGTATTTTACTTATTTTTTAAATAATTTATTTGTCTGTTTCATAATTCTCAAAATCACTTCTAACGTGTGTTTATTGAAAAATCCGCCACTGTTAGTCGACGCGTGTTGATAGATGTCGAGTAGCCTGGCCAAGAACGCGTTTCAATTATATGTCGTGTTCGGTTGTGTGTAATTCACGAGAGCACGAAGACGAAGAGAGAGAGAGAGAGAGAGAGAGAGATGGAGAGATGGAGAGATGGAGAGAGGTATTGGCGCATCCGGAAATGAGTTCTCGCTCATGTCCACGTTCGAGTTCTTAGGTCTGCCGTACGAGTTCCGTATATACGCGCACGTCGAGAGAGGATTAGTCGTAGCTCTCGGCACACCACCATCTCCCCTCGCTTCATCCCCGAGAAAGCATTAATCAAAGGAGCAACCGTACGCCCTGTTTCCGTCGCGATGAAAGCTGCTGCCGGTTCCCCGCATGAAATCGCTATATCACGGGGAAGGGGTCTATTTCTCGTCTTATACCATGATCGAGTCGTCCTTGGAGAAAGGACGACTAAAACTCTGCAAAATTTCAAAATTTTTAATGCCTACGTTTACTAAGAAGATATTTAAATACAATTTATCTTTCTTTCTCTTAAATCGATTAATTTTAAAATATATATACGTACAATATATTACATATTTTTAAGAGTATAATAATAAATATATGCGACTTTTCTTTGAATTGTGGGAACGAATCAACTTGATATTTTCGTAACAACAACCCGACGGTAGTGATCTTTTTATTTAAAGTGCAACTATTCGTATGGTGTATAAATGAAGAGATGTCTGATTGTGTCTATGTGTCCGATGGTGACCTCATTTTCCCTTAATCGTCATCCCGGCGTTGTCACCGGCACTACTACGTTGCGAAGGGTGGAGAGGCAAAAAAGATTCCCGATAAAATCCTGGGATCTACCTCGCGCGCCCGCGGCGGTCTCGGTAATGCGACGGAGGATAGTGCTCGTTGTGAAATAACGTTTCAAAAGCGTGTCGGATGGCAAAGTGCATTTTTTATAGCGGCAGGAATGAAATTGAAGACGGAAAGTCTCAAACGTGTTAAATGGCAAAATTACAAAAATTTTCACTACGGCGCTAAGATAGATGACGTGTTATCGTACGATAAAGTGACGTTAGCTGAGAACAATTTAATTATTTTACTTAATATTTGAATTGATAATTGGCAGGAGGAGGATGGGGGGAGGGATAAATCTAGAATTTTTTTTTTTAACGTACACACTACATTCTTTCCGTTACAGAATTTATCGTCTTTTTTTTTTTAAATTGAGTTTGTTTTCAACTTTCTATTACGCTATTTTACGAGCAAGATTTGTTAATTTTGCTTTGTTTATTCAAAAAAAGTTGTTTTATTTACTGTACCGTTGAATGTACAAGTTTTCAGTTTTCTCGGATTTAATTGAAATTCGCGCAGCGTTTAGACGCGCTAATGAATGGTAGTAGCTGGAGGATTCAAGGAATCAATGCTGGATGTTTACGAAGACGGCGATTGAGGTCGGCCGGTTTAACTTTGTCTCCTCCGTAGAAACGTGCAGACATCGGGATGCACGTAGATGTGCGGTAGATTCATCTGGTGGGTTATCCGGGCGGCGAGAAAGAGTGGACGCTACGGACCGCGTGAGAAACGGAGAAAGATAGCGCGAAGAGGAGGTGGAGATGGACCAGAGAAGGAGGAAGAGAAAGAGCGTTGGAACGGGTTGGGATGGGTGGGTGGTTGAATTTTTCATCTGACCACGTCGAACCAATTAAAGCGGACCACGGTACCCAACCTCCACCTCCAACCTCTTCCACTTTTTTCGTTCTCTCTTTATTTCCGCCCCGCGTGCTGGCCTTTATCCACCTCCCCTGCGAGGGAGAGGGAGAGAGAGACAGCAATTCTCTTTCTCGGATCTGCTCTTTTCCTTCTCACTCGCACCCGTATAACCCATCATCCCCTTCGTCCCAGCGTCGCGCGTCCTTCTCCTTCCGTCTCGTCTTCCTCCACTCACTCACTCTCTGGTAACTCGTTGGATTTTTTCGCGTCACGAGGCGGTGTAATTTATTTGGCCGAGGTAGAGAGGCACCCGCGGAGGTGGTCGACAAAGCGAGCGGGGGCTGGGTCGGCGGTACGAGGACTACGAGGGGGGTATCGCGAGAGAATAGGTGGAGGCGGTGGAGGTGAGGCGGCACGGAGGTGACGCGGCTAGAACGAGAGCACGAGGGATAGCGCGGACCAGCTCGGGAGGGGAATAGGAAGGGAGGGCTGGTTTCAGTTTATTTTGTGGGTCCTACCTACCTACCTACCTACCTACCTACCTACCTACCTACCTACCTACCTACCTACCTACCTA
>JBCEZV010000072.1:187482-200435 GCA_039654365.1 Cataglyphis livida | reverse complement strand
GAGCGAGGGAGCGAGAAAGAGAGAGAGGAGACAGATAGATGGATAGATGGAACGAGAAAGGAAGAGAGGAAGAGAGGAGGGGAGCACCAGCGACGTGGCGAGGAGGTTTATATCTATCATTTTGTATTTCTCGCAGACATAAAAATCTATACCATCGCTAACCTCCGTCCGCCCACCGGCAGCAGCAGCACTAGCAGCAGCAGCAGCAGCAGCAGCAGCAGCAGCAGCAGCAGTAGTAGTAGTAGTAGTAGTAGTAGTAGTAGTAGTAGTAGCAGTAGTAGTAGCAGTAGCAGTAGCAGCAACACACTACACCACACCACACCACACTACGCAACACACTACGCCACGCTATTTCGTTTCGCGCCAGAGCTTTGGGTCCCTTCGCCGCGACCGACCAACGTTTTCACCACCCATCCGAGCACCTTCTCTCCCCCTCTTTTCGCGACCTGCTCACCCTCGTCCCTTTTCCCATTCCCCTTTTCGCCGTCCGTGCCCTATGGCGGAACCTGGCTATGCATCGGGAGAGAAAGAGACAGTGAAACCACCGCTTTTCTCACTCTCCCTCGTCACCCTCTTGCATCATGGGATGGATAGCTGGATGGATGAATGGATGGATGGATGGATGGATGGATAGATGGATGGATGGATGGATAGATGGATGGAGTTGGGTCGCTGGGGTGGGATAGGGTAGAGCGGGAGTGCAAATATCGTATTTATTGTATGACGAGTTCGCGTATCCCGAGCTAACGCCTCCTGACGGCCCACCTCTTTCTTCTCCTCCTCTTTCTCCTCAATCTCCCAACGCATCGAGAGAGCGAGCGCGCATCCCTTTTTCCGACTTGCTATTTCGCCTCGTCGCTCCGTGGCTTCCTCTTCTCGCGATACTGTATGTATGTATGTGTATGCGCACCCGTTTCGCACCTTTCGAGAATGTTTCTTTCGCTTCTTTATAACAACCAGGACAGACTCGGACCACCCTGAGTCCGGGGGCCCTTTATCGAGGGAGAACTCGCTAAAGGAACGAAAAGGGGACAACATTGTCATCGTTGTGATTCTTTGTAGTACGATCGTTTGACGAGGATCGAGGTTAGCATTGGTACTCTTCTTTACCTCCTTCTCCTCTGCCTCCATCTCCTGTCGTCCCTCGCTCGCCGGAGGTAATTATGAATACTGTTCAAAGCGAGGCGGGCAATAAGGACGCGCTGATTGAACGTTTAATAGGAAGTTTAATATCGCGCGCTCGGTGCTGCTTGGCATAACAACAAGTGGATTTACGACTACTCGGCTCGCCGCACAACGGAGGCACGAATATTCCTTGTTGGTGCTCGCGCCACGACCGCGCCAGCACGCTTCGACGATTCCGTCGCGTTTTGTTATACGAACTGACTGTAATTCGCTTTTATCGAATGACACGGACGACTCACTCACGCATCGCGAATGAAATAATTATCAGACAAATCATATCACTGTGTCTTGGATATGCAAAATTATCCTGTATCTCTATATGATTAAAAAGCGAATCGCAAAAAATGTTACAGGATATTTAAAATCTTATTGTATTAAAATTATAGTACGTAGTTTCTTATACCAAGACACGTTAGTACAAGTAATTGAAAGAGAAAAGAAGCTTAACTATTGAAATAATAAAGTTAAAACAAAATTGCTAAAGATAACACGGCGCAATATCTGTCGCCGAGTACGCGTTGTGTCGAGAAAACGACTCTCGTCGCAAGACACGGCGCTTTTAGTAAAACGCCAACGCCCCATACATGCGCGCGAAACGCGGTGTTAAAGGACGGTGGGGGAGGGGGAGAGGGGGTGTCTGCTGTGGATGTCAGAAGCAAATGTGCTTTCGGCGCGGAAGGAGCTTAAGGAGCCCGTAAATTTCTACACCGTGGAAAAACGACATGCACGAGCCTGTTGAAATCCTCTCGCCGAGCAGAAGGTTCCCCATCTCTTTTTACCCTCTTTCGAACTTCGTTTCTCTGTTCTTTTTTCTCATTTTTTTTTTTTTTTTTTTCTTTTGCTTGTTCCGCCTTTTATTCCTCTTTTTGCTACCTCTCCCCCTTCTCGCTTCCTCCATCACCCTTTACTCTCGCGACGTGAGGCTATTGGTCACTTTCGAATTTAATTTTCGCACACAGCGGCGATGCCGAAAAACATTTACGGGCTATAAAGGATCGCCGATGGAAAGGCGCAAACTGCGGTCTAAAAAGAGAGAGAGAGAGAAAGAGAGAGAGAGAGAGAGGAACCTCACTGGAGAAGCGAGAAACAGAAAGGGCGAATGCGTATGCAGCTGACCGCAAAATGAAGGAGAGACGGTAAACGTTACTATCGAACGATCTTTGTGAGAGGTAAAATGTCGCGATGCGAGGATAGATGTCTTGAAATTCTCTAATTGTACGTCTATGTGGTCGGTTACTCTGTATTGCGTTAACATCTGAATCATGAGAACAGCGATACAAGTCATATACTTTTTATTTTATAGACATAAAAGCACTTGAAAGTATTCAATAGAAAATTCATATTTTTTTATAGTATCTTTTCTACGTGATGTAAGTATTTTAGTCTAATATTTTAGTGTAATATTTCATTTAAATGCAAGTATATACGAGTATAATATTATTTTAATATTTTATTTTATGATACATTTCGTCTTAAAGAGACAAAACTATAGGAAATGTGGAAAAATTTAAGAATATGTGACGTATAATGTAATAATTGATTTTTCTATTATTTAAAAAGATATGTACGCGCGTCTGATTGTAATTGATTTGTACTACTTATCCGCTCAACGCTGTTCTATTGGTAATTACTGAAAACTCGTAAGAAATTTAAGAGATATTCAACAACAAAAATCAATGCGAGGAGAGAGATATAAATATGATGGAGGGAGATAAACATGATCACGATAGTAATATTGTAAAATTTCTTCGAGTCGATAAATGTCATCATTGGCGCGCATGCCGCGATTAATGAATTATAATTGGCAGCAACGAGTGCGAATCCCGCGGAGGTGAGAGCAAGTAAGAGGAAGATCGGAGATAATGCGAGAGGCGGAAATGCAAGAGGAAGAGGGAAAGAGAAGGAGAAGCCAGAGGAAGCGAGAAAAGGTGGCGGAATAAAAGGGTAGAGGCCGCAATGAGCTGAGCTTTTCCACGCTTCCCCTAATTACATTTTCATACGAACCGTTTCCCCTTTATTTTCTCCTTCGCCCTACGACCATTTTTCCCGGAGCTAAACTCCCCTCCTCCCTCCTCCCCCTCCCCCCGCCCCCCCGTCCCAGTTCTCCGTCAACGGTGCTACCCTTTTCTTCCGTTTCTTTGCTCTCGTCTGTGCTCTCGTCTCTCTTTCTTTCATTTCTTCTCTTTTTCTTTCTTCTGGTGACCCTTTCACCCACTCGCGCCTTTCCATGCTGGAAAAAACGCTTTAATACGTTCTCGCCGCTCGTTGCCGCGCGAAGAGAAAAAAAATATGAGAGCGAAAACAAGAGAAATATCATCTTCAAGTCGCAGCCTTCTCGAAACGCGTTCAATATTTTCGACTCGCGTACAAGTCCCGCATTAAGAGCGCATTAAGTAGATCGTATTCAGTAAAGCGTGGCTTCTGAACGGGACTGTCTACGAAATGGATTCCGAGTTTCAAAGTCCGAAACCGAGATTACTATTACACTAAGAAGGGACGTACTTGCCAAAGTCCAGCGTTAGTTTAGAGCCAGACCAAAGTCAATTCACTGAATTGAATAATCATCAGCATCATCATTATCGATAATCGTGCTTGTGTTGTATCTTCTTTAGACTTATTGTTAGCTGTAACATAATCTTACAATGATTTTCACATTTCAATAATTTCGAATATAAAAGGATATTTCGTAATTTTAATATTCTCGCAGAATGTATACAACTTAAATGCTTTTGTAGAGAGTAGAAAGAAACGTGTATTACTGTTATATTTTATTTTATCTATTTATTTATTTATTTATTTATTTATTTATTTTTTCATTATAATCTTTGACCTACCGCCTACTGCCTTCTCGACGATTTTCGCTCCGAGTTTATGCTCCGTGCATCGTCTCTCGTCTCTCTCTGTATATCCTCCGTGCGTGCGACATAATCGCTTTAATACATTTCCGCTGTATCCTCGCTTCGAAACATAAAAGCGGTTGCCCCCGTAAAAGTTATGGGACAATGCTTACCGTCGCGTCGTCGCCTTAGACCGAATATATAGAGTACTCTATCATACCTATTTTGTACCATCGAGATTGATATCGAAAGATTCGTGGGACACGTCATACAATTTTTAATTAAAAGAATTGTCACAGAAAATATCAATATTTTTCTAATATGATACCTCTCGGGAAAATCAATTTGCAAGTTATGTGTCATGAAGAAATACGTTTACATGATTGTTATATCGTCGCATGTTATGCAGCGCGCTATTAGGTATAATAAAGACTTTATAAAGTGTAAAATGTAAAAAAGTGATTGAATTTGCACGAGAATTTTACGAAAGTTTTCGGCTCGCGAAAGAATGAAACGCCAATGTGCAAATGATATTGCTGCAATCAGCGACGGATTTTGTATGCGACGCAACAGCCGAGCTCCTGTGCATGGTCGGATAATTCCATTCCCGTCCGTGAATGGACACGCTGCTTTTCCCATCGTAGCCACTCGCTTAACTTTGCGAAAGTCAGCAGTGCAGCGGGAGACGAGACTAGGAAGAGGAAGAAGAAAAAGAAGAAGTAGTCGGGGTGAGATGAAGAGACAAGCGCAAAGGCCTTCGATTCTTCTTTCGTTCTTGTGCGTTTGTTTACAGAGGACCTCGATAGAAGACAACTGGCGCGGAACGAGGGTACAGGATTCTGAGAGAGAAAAAGGAAAGGGAGAATAGAGAAGCCGAGATATAGAGGGGACCGTAACAGAAAAGTACGAAGGGCGCGCGAAGCGAGGGAAGATTCGAAGGAAGAAACAAGCAGAGACGGTGGAGAAGGAGAGTAGGATGAGGGAGCAAAAAAAAAAAAAAAAAAAAAAAGAAGGGATTCGAGGATTCTCGAGGCGAAGAGTCGAGTGGTTGGGTGGTCGAATAATAGAGCTGCCCTTAATACCGTCATCCCCGCGCTATCCCCGGGTTAAACGAAGGAAGAGGTCGACGGAGGAAACAGCGCGAGAGAGACAGTGGCAGTGGCACGGAAGCGAAGGACGAGACCCCGGGACGAGGAGACCGAGAGGCGAGAGGGTCAGGATGGTCGCTCGTGGTTCGTGTGCCGTCGCCGCCGTCGGGTGGGATCCAGGAGAACGGAATAGAAGGGATGATAACATTTGTATCATATTTAACGCTAGAACGAGCGGGTTAAGGGGTGGAAGACAGCCTCCGCCC
This sequence comes from Cataglyphis livida, assembly GCA_039654365.1. NCBI lineage: Eukaryota > Metazoa > Arthropoda > Insecta > Hymenoptera > Formicidae > Cataglyphis > Cataglyphis livida. Next base: position 195,059 of record JBCEZV010000072.1, on the reverse strand, counting down.
GCCGACCTTCTCCTTCTTTCTCGTCTTGGTTTCCTTGGTCTTCTCTCCCGCTCTCTTGGTCACCCTCCAACCTCACCTCCTCCCACGGTCCCTCTTACGATCCTGCTCCTCCGTCGCTACCCTCTAACGCCACTTCGCATCCTCTTTCCCCTCTACTCGCTCGCCACTCCGAGTAATATACCACTGAAATCAATACCACCACACTACCGCCTTCTCTATTTACCCAAGCTCATCATTCGTACACAAATTTATTGCGTGTTCCTAGCAGCTCGGGACATCCCTTCCGAGCTGCCAAGAATATATCGCTCAATCAGATTGCTACGATTTCGTAGTAGCCAGACTAATGTCACGCGGCCCATTTAACGCGTTGATGATCATTTCTTCTCGGAAGCCCATCCGAGAGAGAGAGAGAGAGATCCCGGACAAAAACAATTTTCCGATTATCTTATCTGGCTGTCTGTCACTCTCTCTTCTCTCTCTCTCTCTTTGTGATAATATAGACACTCTCTCAAAAGTATCGATCTCGCGATTATCGATTTGTTTCTCACCAAGATTTCTTTTTTGAATACATATTTTCAGTGATCAACTCGACATTTATAAGACAAAAACACATTTATACACATATATATCTTATTTTTATTACTCTTGATGTAACTTTTCTTATTGTTAGTTGTTAGTAATTCTATTATTATATATAACATAAACAGGCTAATACGAAATATATCTAATACATATATTTATAATTTAATATTTATAATTGAATAATAATTGCAGCTGACTCAAAAATTTATCTAAGGAAAAGGTGTTCGTATCGCGAACGTCACTTTTAATTATTCTCAGTTTATATTAGTCCACGATCTCTCAATTCTGGTTTCCCGTGCGAACAATTTTCTCTCGCGGAGCACAGCCGAATGTAATTTATGCACACGCTGGGACGTCGGGTAGGATCGCATTAGACGGCACGTGGTAGCTGGAGAGAAAATTTTTTTAAATACTCGCTCGCTGAATTATTTAAAACGCCGCGACGCGCACAGGTGGTTTTATGCGTCCGCGTGTACGACATATCCGCACACAATCTCACGTTCACCTTGGTGTACGTACGTACGTACGATGCATATTGCATTCATGCGAGCCGTTGCGATATTACGTTATTAGGCGGGCAACCCTACTATCGCATGCCCTGCTTTGAACTCGTTATACGCCATGCCCTGAGAAAACGGAATGGTAGAAAGCGATAGAAGCGGGGGTCCTGTTCTTGTACGATAGGTGAAAGATAACCGATAAGTAGTACTACTAGATAAATGCCGCGCATAAATTAACTGTACGCGTGCATTTATATGTATTACGTGGGATGTCCATGTGAACGCAAAATTGTGGAAATATGAACGGCGGCTTGTTGAAGATATAAGATAAAGTACATTATACACGATAGTCACAAATTGTTTGGCGAATAATTATTAACCGTGTAGATTAAGTAATTACTACGACAACTTTTAATTACGCGCGTTATATGCTGTTGAATTAAACTTTGAGTACGTCATAACATTTATAGACAATATTTGAAGCGAGTTAGAAATACAGTTTTTTTACGTTGAAATATTTAAGCGTCTATTTATAGTCGATATTCATAAGTCTCTTGAGAAACCTCTGCGAATTGGATTACATATTCATGAGCTCACGTCGATATCGTAGCTCATTAATCGTCTCTCTAACGGCGTTTGCCGCTAACTTACTGTTAGAGCACAATCGGAGAGTTGTGCGAGTGCATAAGATATCGTGATTAATAATGCATCTTTGAGGGATACATCCGTCAGTAGGACACGCGCGAATATGGGTCGAGTTGCTCGGATGGAAGTGCGTCAAAAGCTCGTTGATGTACCGAATAGTTGCTCGGCCACCAGCTCGACTTTCACGTGACTTTCGCGTCTCGTTATCATTATCGTCTTACGTGTCATTTCTTTTCCAACTTTTCAGGAGAGTGATGCTGAGAAGAGCGATCAGGATCTAGTTGTCGATGTGGCGAACGAGGTAAGAGACTGCCATTAAAAAAGTATTATTTTTCTGTCTAATTTTTGCGCAAATACAATATTTTATGCATATAATTATATATTTTTCTTATCTACAAATAATTTTAATCAATTTTTATCATTGACCATTTTGCATCCAAGTCTCTCAGAGTAAAGTAAAAAAAAAAAAAATAAAAAAAAATATCTGCATGTGTCGTGAAAGGAGGCGTCATCTCCGCACGCGAACGGGGAGCACTCGGATCCACGCGAGAACGGCACTCTGGAGAAGCTGGGCGCACCGGGTCACGTTGGTGGACCAGCATCAGGCACGGGATCAGCATCCGTAAAGGACAGGCCGCCATCGCGCAGCGGCAGCTCATCCGCCCGTAGTACACCGTCTCTGAAAAGTAAAGATGTAAGATCTCGCGGAGAGTAAATTTATTCGACGCTGCGACCCGGCCCAGTCACTTTGTCGCCTAATGTATCGAGAATTCCATCTTGCAATAATTCATCCAAAACGAATGTAAAAGTCAAGTTTTTTTTCGCGCAGATAATCGCCAGATGTTTTTTTTTTTTTCAATTGTACCTTTTTAAGCGTCAAAAAATAAAAGATATGTTTTAAAATTGTATATAAAACAATTATAAAAAAAATTCAATCGAGCGCAATTTCTGTGCAATCTCGCGTACAAGTCTGTGACATCTGGTGATTTTAATGACATCTCTGCGATAATGAATGGAGCAAATTTTTTGCGATTCAAGACACGGAACATATTCATTCATTCGATAGATCGCGTTGAAGCAGCGGCTCTCTGCCGTCGCGCGTGCGAATGAGAAATTAGATAAGTAAAAAGAAAAGAGATATCGCGCGTACGACCGGGCTGACAACGTCGGCGTATTCGTCAGGAATCGACGCGGTAAAGCTTAGTACGATGTTGCGATGTAGTGTGCGTTTGCAAAAGTGGTTGCAAAAACACGATGCGTTCGCCAGGTCGACAAGCCGGGTACACCTGTGGCGGCGGCGAGGGGCTCGCGCAGTTGTACGCCAACTATGGGCGGCATCCCTGGGCCCTTGGCATCGCGGGTCTATCATCCGCCATCGTCGCAGCAAACGCCACCGCAGGGTTATCAGGGCTTGCCATCCCGCGGCAATGAGCCGCCGCAATCGCCCTCGCCATACAGCAACTTGCCATACGCGAGGCCCTCTATGGTGATTCACGACCCCGTAACTCCTTACGTTATCACGCTTTCATTATTAATTGGCGTAATATAATTTTATACGCGACCAAATGTATTGTGAATATCCGTACTATGAACCTATATAATCCTTAATTTATTTAACTCTAGAAAGTGTCTTTTCATAATATAAAAATTTTTTTCTCCTATTGTCTCGTATGAATACCGCAAATCCATGTAATTTTAACGTAAAATCATTGTTGGGAACATTAAATGATCCAACTCACAAACATCTTCTTAAAATTAAACAATCAGTCTCGTACCAAACTCATCGTGTAAATATCATCAAGATCAACATTTCTTAAAAGTCATTTATTTCGCAACTATTTTATGAACCGAACGCATATATATGTGTATATATATATCTTTGTTTATCGATTCTTGCTTCGTAATACTTAGCGATTCTTTCTTTTTCCGCAGCTCGGTTTTGACAGTCACATGAGGATATCTGCGAGTAACGGGTTGAGCAACATCGCGGGCGGCAAACCGTATGTAATTTGGCAATTTACAACGCATGCTTGAAACTCTTTCTCTCTTATTGTTAGATCCTTTTTCCCCTTCCTTCTTTGTCCCTGGCCGCTTTAATGTACAATATAAGAGCGCTAATTAAACACTACGCGTATGTTTTGCAGGGCGTACTCTTATCACATGAACGGCGAGGGCCAGCTGCAGCCCGTACCATTTCCCTCGGATGCTCTAATCGGACCGGGCATCCCGCGTCACGCGCGTCAGATTAATACCCTAACTCACGGCGAGGTGGTCTGCGCCGTCACCATCTCGAATCCAACCAAGTACGTTTACACCGGCGGTAAGGGTTGCGTCAAGGTTTGGGATATCGGCCAGAGTGTCGGCAGTGCTAGCGTGAAACCAGTTTCGCAGCTGGACTGTTTGCAACGTGACAATTACATTAGGTGAGAATACTTTGTTATAATAATATCATCTTTTGATATCTGTCGAGATCTTTCGCAAAGAGTCATACTTATGATCAAGCGGAATAAGCAGCGTGAACCAAGTTATATTTCTCTCGAGTAATCGGCGATGATTAAAGTGATTTTAAAGAAAAAGAGAAACGAAACGAAATTTTCTCTCGCATTATTATTCAGTTTTAAATTAAAACGATTATATTTACCGAGATTATAGAATTTATAACACATTCTTTAACACATTATTAATATTATGTAATAATTTTAATAGAATTAAATTTTAATAAAATTAAGGGAGAGGAAATTTGGTGACATATGTATTCTATCTCTCAGGTCCGTAAAACTTTTGCCTGACGGAAGAACCCTGATAGTCGGCGGAGAGGCTAGCCAACTGAGCATCTGGGACCTGGCGAGTCCCACGCCCAGAATCAAGGCCGAGTTGACTTCGTCAGCGCCCGCTTGCTACGCCCTAGCGATCTCACCGGACTCCAAGGTCTGCTTCAGCTGTTGCAGTGATGGCAACATCGCCGTTTGGGACTTGCAAAATCAGACGTTGGTCAGGCAATTCCAGGGCCATACAGACGGCGCGTCCTGCATCGACATCTCCGCCGACGGGTCCAAACTGTGGACCGGCGGCCTTGACAACACCGTGCGCTCCTGGGATCTTCGCGAAGGCAGACAGTTGCAGCAGCACGATTTTACCTCGCAGATATTCTCTCTCGGTTATTGTCCGACCGGAGAGTGGTTGGCCGTCGGGATGGAAAACTCGAACGTGGAGGTACTCCACGCCACCAAGTCCGACAAATATCAGTTGCATCTGCATGACTCTTGCGTGCTCTCGTTGCGTTTCGCCTCCTGCGGAAAGTGGTTTGTCTCCACCGGCAAGGACAACTTGCTAAATGCTTGGCGTACGCCATACGGTGCTTCAATTTTTCAGGTAAGTATCTCAGCATGAGCTTACTTTAATCGTATATTAGAGATAATTTATACATTTTCTCTGGATTATATTTTGATTTTCTTCGATTAATATTAAACATGAGTTACATCGTAAAATTTAATATATTATGGAAGCATTTGCGTGATACAGAATAAACATTTATATACGTAGTATATAATATTCATTCTTTTTATTTGTCAAAATTAAAACAAATTGATTTAATTAAAAGCAAGTAGATTCTTAATATAGATTTCCTCCGAAATATTTTGTCAATGGTCAGATTTGTAAATCTAATAGAACAACATTTATATTAACGTATATATAGATAAAAAATTATATTTTGCGCGAATTTTGTTAAATTTTGCAGTCTAAGGAGTCGTCGTCGGTGCTGAGTTGCGACATTTCCGCAGATGACAAGTATATTGTGACTGGATCCGGCGATAAAAAGGCCACTGTATACGAAGTGATTTATTAAGACTATCCCTTAACAAAGAGAAGAACTTGTCTCTTGCCTCCTTAATAGTGTTAAAATCGATCGAGAAAACTTTATTAATCTCCTGTATATCTCTCCTTAGCGGAGGGGAGCGCAAAAAGTTCCCGAAAGTGGGATTCTTAGCAGCCTTAGAACCCTTAAGACCACGCGACTGGTAATTGTGTACATATATGCATATGCGAATCTATAACGGAATTACAATAGAAAAATGTGAAAAATCAATGTGTGCGTGTGTGCGTGTACGAGTGAGTGCGTATGATGAGCGAGAGTCAGCGATGTATATTAATTTCGCGCTACTATTTGTCGCGTGCATACAACGAGCTGAACGCGTTAACGACCGTTGGAACGACCTTTAACAGAGCGGTTCGCATGCGCATTAAAGTAAACGAGAGAAGCCTTCGCAAACGGTGATGTTAGACATATATGATTTTGTAGCTGCGTAAATGTAGGATTATAACGCGCCTAAAACGAACGGCCGGGCCGGTATCATCAAGGTAAAGCATCGCAAGATTAATCTTGCCTATCCGCGAGAAATTGCATTACGCTTTTCAGTGAAAACGGACACGGGCGTTCGTCTAGACGTCACTTGAAACTTTTGCAGTCGCTATATCTTCAAACGAATCGTATCCTTCCTGCTATTCCTTCTCGAACAACACAAAAAAGGACGTTTAAGAGAAAAAAAATTGTTTTTTTTTTTTAAAAAGCTTGATTATATTGCATTGACGAACTTAATTAATGAGATTGTTGTCAATGTAAAGATAATCTTTTACGAGTATATCAATATTATTTTGACTTGGTTTGATAATTTTTAATTGCGATAAAAGAGCTATATCGAATAATTTGTCAAGCGTATTAAGCAAGAGGATGGGACGTCTTGCGCTTTGAATTGTTAAAATCGGTGTCAATTTCACTGTCACGACTATTATTGTTTGACATGGCAAACTTGGTTTCAGGCAAATATTTTTTTGCATCTCGTAAGTATAAAGAATGATACCTATTGTGTAATAATCGAATTTCTACGTGATATATGGGTGACGACGCGAATGGCAGAATCCCTGTACAGAATCCTTGTACATATTCGACGTTTGTGATTATAACGATTATAAAACGAATGCGCAAACACGGCGTACGTCGCCGCGCGCGCGGATTCGGGACTCTTTAAATATACCTATGTAAAGTACAACCCCGTGCACAATCGAAACAAAACTATTTCTCTACTTTAATTAGGAGACACTAAAATGCGCGGAGATCAATAGAGACGGATGACTTCTTGCAGTTTTTAAACATCGATTTTTTATATCGATAAAAGAAATATTAACAATGTACAAAAAATTAAAAGATCACGAAGATCTCTTTATGTTAAAAAATATTTAATCAATAATATAATTGGAGCTTTATCCAATTGTATAAAATACGACAAGTAGCATTTTTGTAAATGCTTCCATGAATGATTTCTGCTTTCGATTGATCTTCGTCCTGCGAAAATTAGCTGAATGAAATTCTCGACAGACAGACGAGCGCGAATTATAATGTATCATCGAAATGATTAAATTTGTGAAATTATACGGTCCTTCATTCTGTGTCCTTAACGTGAAGTAATAAAACCAAGTAAAAATCTTAAGAAAAACGGATAATTACTTTATTATAGTTTTCGCAGTTCTCGTCTTGCTGGCAAATTGAGAGTATTGATTAAAGATTGATTAATACATCACATATGTAGAGAAAAATATGTCATATAATCAATGATGACGTATTCGTAAATTTCTTGAGGAAATAAATAAGAATCTGTTCCATTTCTTCCCCATCACATTTTTAGCAATAATAATATGTGACAATATTATTCACTTATTATCTTACATCAAGTTGGATTTCCCCAATTTCTCTTTTTCTATTCTCTCTCTCTCTCTCTGTCTCTTTCTCTCTCTCTCTCTCTCTCTCTCTCTCTCTCTCTCTCTCTCTCTCTCTCTCTCTCTCTCTCTCTCTCT
>JBCEZV010000072.1:172769-187382 GCA_039654365.1 Cataglyphis livida | reverse complement strand
TCTCTCTCTCTCTCTCTCTCTCTCTCTCTCTCTCTCTCTCTCTCTCTCTCTCTCTCTCTCTCTCTCTCTCTCTTCGTATGTAATGGAAGAATTACGTGAAGAAAATAAAATTAATTTTTTTCGCAATGAGAACTTTACGTGCTTTCTTAGAACGCATCATTGCATGTCAGAATCCGCATGACGAAACGGTACAATATGACATATAATGTATAAACAATGATTATATCTAACGAGTTACTGGTCATCGCGAATCAAACATTATTCATCGGCAAATATAGATAATAAACGTTGCGTTTCTTTGTCTATTAAAAATTATCTGATAAAATTAGCGTCACAAAATTATTACACGTATTATATGGAGCTTTATCGTAAAACGAGATAAAGAGAGAAAGTATTTGTGTATGTACGTGTACAATAGATAATACTATAATTACTAATTGTAGCGAGACAATTTATCCTTAAAATTCACAAGATAACTAATAAGACTATCTCAAAGGAAGGAAGTGTGAATCGAGAGAAGGAGAAAGTAAGTATTACAAGTTATCACAGTTTGCTTCTGATAATTTTCGATGTATTTACATTTTAGGTGTGTACAAGATCGTTAAAAACATTAAATGTTTATGCTCGCGCGCGTTATACTAATCTATCCGTATATTTACATATCCTTCCATGTGTACAAGATTGTTAGAAATATTAGATGTTTACAGGTTTGCTTTCTTTTTCTTTTTTCTTCTCTTTTTCTCATATATCGCCTCGTGCATGCTTTAAATTCCGCTCTCTCTTTCTCTCGTCGGATCATCGTTTTTAAATACCGTCTGACGTATCGTCATTGCTTATGTACAAGTAGAAAAATTCTAATAATGTCGTTATTGTTACGCGTTATTTTAAACGGAAGGGGGAGGGGAGGCGGGGGAAAGAATACTACATACACATCCATCCTTCATACAAACTGTTCGCATGAATGTTCAAATTTTGTTCCAAAATTTTGTTTATCCGATTATCGCGACACAATATTGTGTTCGTAGTTTCGAGATAAAATCAAGGGAAAAAAGTTGGATGTTGAGAAATATATATATATATATATATAATATATGAATTCGTGAAAACGTAAAATGTGTTTCGCAATTTTGCTAATCGAAACACGATACAATACAATCTCATATATTCTCTTAACGTATTTTATCTCCCATGTACATGTATGTTTATATATATCTATGTGTGTGTACATAATCTACAAAATACAGAACGCAACTCGACTTTTAGATTAACCAATTTTACAGGAAATGTACATTGCAAATGGATGATGATAATCTCCACGCTCCACTTTTAAGATCTGATTTGTAAGAACACTCGATCCGGGTGAGAGGGAGAAGACCAGATTTTGTCCCTTTCTTCTATTTTTCTTAAAAGGTGTCGCATAATTTGAGTCTTTTAACATTCACATGCGTGTTTCCAAGAAACACGTATATTTTGTGTAATAGCATGATAATGAAATGAGAAATGAGGTATGGTAAATATATATGAAAAATCATTCAAACATTTTTAAGAGAATTGAATACTTGTACTACAATGATGAGAGATCGACTTAGTATGCCTATAGTCGATCGTTATCTTTGCGAATCAATTTTATCTTACACGTCTATCTACAAATATGAAGGATGTAAAAACATATACAAAAGTACAATACAATTCATATTATGTCGCAATTTACAATCGCAACGAATCATTAAATCATTCTAGTAAAATTTGTAACAAAAAAAAAAGAAAATTTATTTGAAATTAATATCAAATCGCTCGGATTACTATAACGCTAACAATCTTCGTCATGCAGAACATATTTAAAAAGATATCCCTGCGTCTCTCGAGGATAATTGTGCTTAATAAACGCAGACGCGAATATATTTGGTCATAAAACTGTACGCTTCTCGCTGGAATTCGATGCGGCGATTTCGATATTCCAGCAGAAGGTCCTTAATTCTAGAAAAGGAAAAACTAATAACTCATATGAATTGCGTTCAGAGATATGGCAACAAATATGTCCATTGATTATTTTTGAAAAGAAGTCTTATAGAAAAAGTATGACAATTATATATATTCGGGCAATGTATTCGTCATAAAAAAAAAAGTGTAAAATGGATATATTGTGTTGCTATTATCTCTCGCAATGTTGCCAGATTCTGCGCTTCCCGCTTTATGAAGAAGATAATTGTTAAGTGATTTCACAATATGTATATGTTTAGTCCTGCTATTTGGTAACTTTATTTGACAGATACGAGCGGTGGCCCGATATCCCGCGCACAAATTTCGAGAGGAAAACACAGGGAAGTAAAATAATTGGCATACCGCTTTATAAGATTATTTATATCTGTCATACGAGTTACCGGAAAAAAAGCAATAATCAGTATTAACGTGTAAAAACATGTTCGGAATGAGAGAGATCGTATTTAAAAATACGATTAAGTATTTCTCACACGCCGATCTTCATTTTTTCTTTTTTTTTCCTTTTTTTTTCTTTTTTTTTTCTTTTTTTAATAAAACGATTCAACAATAACAATCAGAGTCTCTGGCAATTTTGCTGTTGCTCTGAGCAACATTTACGAAACATATTAAAGGTTTTTCTGAATATAGTATATCTGTATACCTTTCCGCGTTTTTTTTTTTCATCCTTAACGTACATTATATTTACAAGTCGCGCTAAATAGATCTCTATTTATATCATATTATCTTACTATCCTTAAGGCTAGTTTAGCTTGCTGCACACACGTGACATGGTCCATGTGACATATGAAGACACTGGGTGGTCAGTCGCTGTCCGAACCCACTGGATTGATCTTTTTCCTTTTTTTCGCTTGCTTTGGATTCACGATCTCCTCTTCCTATAAGTAAAATAAAAAAAAGTCAAAAAATCACCGTTAATTTTTTGCTATATATAATAATTTTATATATACATACACACGTGTATAATAAAAAAAAATATAGTAAAAGAACTTACTTCGCTACTAGAGGTACTATCAATATGATACCGCGGAAGTGGTCTCTTTGAATTGGATCTTTCTCGCGTGTTAGCACCGGTTTTTCTATGACTGCCTTTACCACTGCCGCCACCGGTTCCGGAGGAAGCGGTGTGTTTTCTTGCGGAACTACTTGGCGGCGGTGGTTCATTCTCCTCGTTGACTTCGGCAAGTGCAAAAAGATCGCCGTAGCTTTTCCTCAGCGAGTCGTTGCTTGCAGCTTGCGCCTGTTGCAGCGCTCTTTGCATACCTTCCGAATGATATAGCTGTAATTCCGCGGAGGACACGCAGTGCTGACGTAATTGGTCCAAATGACCAAGAACTTGTTCGCCAGTGGGTGGACCGGATTGTTGATTCTGTTTAGCGCCGGTACGTTTCCGTTTATTCGGACTGGTCGCGGGATAACGAGTGCTAAGCAAATTTGCGAGCAGCTCGCCAAGCTTCTCTTCGTAATCGCGACACCAATAGCGTAGTACGGCTACGACAAACATGTCGCCATCAACGCTCTGTCGAGCAAGCAGTTGTCGTAGAAGATCCAACGTTGGCCTATAACATAACATACAAAATTGTACATCAAATTGTTTCATGATTTATACAAGGGTTTTTGATATGTGTATATATATATATATATATATATATATATATATATATATATATACTCAACTATATATTTTACTCACTTTTCTTGCTTAAGCATAAACAAAACCGAAGTAAGCGCCTCTGCATGATTACGAAACTGTAGTTTCGGCAAAACCGGCAATACGTAATCGATGGGAAAATCGTGCGCGAATATGAGTTGCCAAAAACAATATTGTTCGAAAGTTTCCCAATTTAAGCTAGCTGTCAATAACGTAGTGAACGATTCCTTCTTTAGCATCTTCAGATGGCCTTGCATTATTTTACAAACTAGATCCTGTAACTGGCATGAGTCCACCGTAGAAACAACCAGATGTAATAGTTGGACGTTCCCGAGGGCGACGTTTTGAAATCCCATGTACACATCGGGCACGAGATAACATAACATGAATATGTTATCTTCATGGCAGAGCTGTGAAGACAAAGGTAATATATATATATTACAAAGTTGTCTCAAGAGTATATATGTACATACAATATTTAATTTATTTGTATTTAGACATAAAACTTGTACCTTTAAGTCCGATACCAGACATATGTCCAATTTCTTTTCTCGCTGCGCACAAAAATCCTTGTATACCGACGCTTTAACGTCATTCAAAACATTGCTGAAATCAAATAGCACAGTGATAAGTGATATTTTCTTTTCTTTACCAATTCCTTTTTTTTTAGAATTTCTTTCATCTTTAAACCAACCTCTGCTCGCCTTCTCGTTTCTCTTCTTCTCTGCCCCAGACTTTCAAAAAATAAAGAAGGAGATAACCTATTCGTGGTTGAATTGATTGCATTTCTGCCAGCACCCTAGCCAACAGCTTCCGCCTATTATCCTCCTCTTTGCACAATTGAAATTGATTTCGAAACATAACGAACAATGGAGTGCTTATACTATCGGCTAACGCTTCCTCATTCAAATTGTCCGATGGAAATATCTGCGCCGTGATTTGTGATGATAAGATGGTCGATATGCAAGACGCTAACGCGGGTATCGTCTCAGCGTCTATTTCATCCTCCACGACCATTTGTACTATCCTCTCCATCGTTTGACACCTCGCTTCATTGTCACCTTCCGTGTGCAATGTCTCTATACTGGTTCTCAATTCCTCCGGCTCCAATATGAGACGCAAATGCGACGTAATGTCCTCCTTTTTCACAATACAATTTGCATTCTTTTGATCATTTTTCAGTTTTACTGTGGACAACGGTATATCCTCTTCGTCATCTTCATCTTCCACCTTTGTTACTATCCTAAAATATAGATAAATTCGCAAAATTGATAATTTATGTCTGAGACATTTAATCTTTTTAGTTGGAAAATGACCATAATCATTGAGTCTATTCTTTATAACTGAATTGAATTAAACTGGTTACGTTTATTCAGAATTTATCTCTTTCTCTTCACATTGAAAGGAGAAAAACTCTGAAATGCAGCCAGTTCAACTCATAGTTCAGCTATAAAGAACAGACCCATTGTAGGACACAATTCAGTTCATTACGATCAAAGAATGCTTCTATTCATACTATTTTATACGCGCGAAAAGAATTAATACATATACTATTATAGAATAAATATAATAAATAGTCAACCTGAGAGGAGACTCCTCCTCTTCATCACTAAACGCTGGTTCTGTGTCCTGTGTCACGTGATTATTCTCCATCGTAGAATTTGTGGTATTCTCTATTACAGTCCCTGGATTGTGCTCCTTGTTGAGCTCTTCCATTTTACCTGAATATTTCATAACCTTATTACCTGCTTAAGAACATGATGTAAAAAGTTAGTAAGCGATAAATGTGCTGAAAGCTAAAAAGAGTGTCAATTCGTCAGATTTGGCGCAAAGAAAAAAAGTTTTTGCGAAAAAATACTTGGCGTCACATGTAGCATTTCCAGATATCTAGCATACTTCCATAGAAATAAGATTTTCTTAGTGTTTTTCCATGTTTTCAATACATATTCCAATTTCGAAACCATTTGCATTAAACCTTTATCCAGTTCAAAAATGCCAAATTGCATATGGAGCCAAGCATAAATTTTCTTTAATTTGTTTTTTCGACAGACTTTTATGTCGAGATTTTATATTATAAATTCTATCACGCGCGCGCGCGCGCGCACACACACACACACCACGCGCGCGCGCGCGCATCGGATATTTCTATTCAAAATTCCAGATAAAAAGAATATTTTAAATATTTTTTTGGCATAATTTTCTAAATTACTTTTTTTATTTATTATGTTTTGTTATTTATATATACTTTATTTTATTATTGTATACGTTTTCTAATGCTTTTTATTCATACGAAAACACAGAGCTTAAGTTTCAAGTGCTAAATTTGCAAATGTATCTAAAAAAAAAAAAAAAAAAAAAATGTAAGATAGACATTTTTCACTTGCATAATCTTTTAATTTTTTTATCATACCTAAAAATTATATTTAAAAAAATATGCACTGCATATTCAATATTTTGTTAAGTTATTGAATAAATAGAGACAGATATTTATATGCAGGATGCGAGAGATTGTGTTAACAAAAGACTTGCATGCAATAATAATAATTTTACCAGGATCTGTATTCGGTGGTAGGCAAAACTCCTTGAAGGTTTCCCGTATCTTGCTCCGCAATTCTCGGTCCAATTTCGGGCTATCGAATAACGGGTATAGACTAGGCAAAACGCGTTTTTCCAAAATTTGTCGCAACGAAGAAAATATCCCATTTCTCACCTTGTCCGTTAGCGCAGGATAAAAGTTTGGAATTATCTATAAAAGAATCATGTCCTTGTGTTAAAAACTGAGAGATTCACGATGAAACATTACAACAATAAAAATGCGAGCGTCATAACATCATGACACATTTGCACAACTTACCCTGCATAAAAAATCTAGAAGTGTGGCAGTGACGGGTGGATGAGATCTCATCGAATTGTGCATGACGAGGATCGCCGGCTCGATATTCATGATATTATCCTTATCGGGTTCGAAGAATAGCCAATCATAAAACAAGGCCAGTTTTGCGTTACTAGCGGCTACCGTGGAGGTACACGTTGTGAATAACCAGCCTATTACCGCCCATCGCGGTATGATGTCGGAGCACAGCAGCTCGTTCGTGGGATGTATGACTCCGACGATAAATCGAATAAGATCACATCTTAACGACTGAGATTCAGGTGTTGCCAAATACTGCCTCTGGAACCAGTCCTGATAGCGTTTGTGATTACCGAAACGAACATTACTGGTGAGAAATACGAGTTTCCTCTCCATATCCGGTGTCAAGCGAGATTGTAAAAATCTTCTCGAGGTCCTGGTCTGCAGCAATTGGAGAACACCATTAAAATTTGGGCAGAGGCTTTTCGAATTGAGCAGTATATCTTTCCACAATGTCTCGAACTCTGGTATTCTTGCAACATTCTGCAGTAAACGAACCAAATCTCTGCAAACAAAAGAATATAATTTTAGCATATTAGTTTTTGTCCGATAATTTATTATCTGGTGTAGCAGCTAGTCGTTTTGTAGTAGAAGCACTAAATGCAATAAGATGTACCTTCCAATAGCTAGACAATCTGCCATTCGCTCCCGTATCAGAGACACTGTAAAGGTCACTTCCTTTTGCCGTAATCCAGCCAAGTGAGGGGCATTATGGTCTTCTATTAATCGCAAATACGTGTATACAATTGATGCTACTAAAAAAGGGAACTTGTCCAACCACGCTCGATTCTCTTGAAAAATATCTAAGAGAGCGTCAACAAGGAATAAATTTTTTGGAGAGATATCCCCACCCGCAGCATGCCTCAACAAACTTAAACAAAGGTTATCCACATTAGTTACACTAGTCCTTATCATTTCCCTCAGCAACCACAACAGCTGACTTCTAGTGACATCATTTAATCTTAAATATTTCTCCAATACTAATTGATTAAGGTGAAGTAGCACAATGGCAAGGCCATCTCGCGTGATTAACGTTAAGTCTCTATAACTCTTTGCAGCATTCTGTGAATCTGTCAAGATCACCACTAATAAACCCAATGAAACCTCTTCATGTGTTTTGTCCTTGCATACTGCATTGTTCAACGTATCGTGGACTTCCTTCTCTGTAAGTCCCGCAGTTAGATTTTGCAGCATCGAATGACATCTCTCCAATTTCTGAAACCATATTGTATCACTTGATTTTCTATAATAACAAAAAAAAAGTAAAAAATAAGCACAAGAGAATAATGTAAATTTTTATCTAGTTCTTTGCTCAAATAAATCTTTCTTCAAAAGAGCATGAAAAAATGAGAAAACATGATACAAAATAATCGAAGAAAATTATGAATAGAATAGAATAAATGATATAAAATTGAATTTAAATAAAAAGTCATGATCGAGCTTTCTTTTACAAAATATAAAAAAGTGCAGAAATAAATAGATAAAAGATCGCGGCAGGAGAGAAAAACCGAGTTGTGTGTCCTCGCTGTATTATAGATTGAAATTTGGCGGGGAAACGTGCGTTTTCGCAAGTGGCGCCGTCCGTCACCAATGTTCGCGACCATCGCAACAATGGCGGAGGCTCTCGCACTCGATACGTATCCAGTGACTATTTCAAATATTTATGTTACCTCTTCCAACTCGTCCTTGTTCTCGATGCAGCTCGTGATGAGTAGCCGGGACGCCGGAATCTTCGGCTGCTCCATTGCTCGTTGGCTGCGCCGCAGCCGGCCCGTGAACGTTACTCGAGGCCCCGTCGAGCCCTCAGCCCTCAGCCCTGTGCCCCTGGCCGCTTGTGCTCGCCTCCGTGCATCGTGATCGTCTCGCTGGCTGCTCGTTCGCTCTATCTCTTTCTCTCTCTCTTTCTCTCTCACTCTTCGTTCGTACCGTCCGTCTCGTTCGCTCCCGCTCACTCTCCCTCCTCGCTCTCTCCCACTATGTGTCCTTTCTCTCTCTCTCTCTCTCTCTCTTGCTCCCTCTGCTGCCCACTCCTCGACGTTGTCTGTGCCGTGCGCGGACTACCCACTGTGTTTATTCCTCGCTTCACCACAGACCTCCCCGACTTCGCGTACTGTTCCGATGCGATTGCGCATTGATAGAAGCACCCAGTCGCCGAGAAGGCCTCGCTTCATGTCGCGGTGCCCCCACTAGCATCCCCCAGTTATCATCGTTCACCAATCAACTCTCTCACCAGCCAGTACACACGATGGGTTTAGGTGAGGGGTGAGGGTACGATAGAAAAGTAGTGCGACTCGCACAGGGTCGGTTTCGTGTAGGGCGCTTTGAGGTGACAGGATGAACGCCGAGTTTATAACCCGATATGATACGTGACAAATTTGACCGCACCGATTGACAACTTTCGATAAATAATGAACAAGGAAGAAGAGAGAGAGAGAGAGAGAGAGAGAATTTTTTTAAGTATATTTAGCTCAACCAATGGCGCATTTTATATTATTTTTTTCAACAATATAAAAAAATTTAAATCTGATATTTGTTTTCTCTAGATTTTAAATGCGTAAGCACTGAGGCATTTTAATGATGGGATGAAAACCGGAATGGGAACCGGAAGTAAGCTAAGGAGCGAATATTTTCCAAAAAATTCTTGCCGGCTTCGTCGGTTCTCGCGCAACTCGTTTTTGCCTTAAGAATTTTTCACCGTTTAATCATGCAGCGGACAATGGAGCGGATAATGGAAAACGTCTTCATGGTGGATTACGTTTCGCCTCTTTGCACGGGTAAGCTTTGTGCAATTACTATGGAGTGTATACGAGTCGTAAACTTCGTCCTTCGTTCGCCATGCGTTATTAATAAGTATGTTCCCATATGACACAAAACATTGTTGCTGTAACATTACATGTATGGGTTAGGACGTTGTAATGAGGCGCGCAGAAATTCCGACAGAGTCACGGCTACGAACTCTCTAATGAAGAGACGGGAAATAGTTACAACATGATTAAAACTCGCAGATCATATTATATTATTATGAAATGTTTGGAAAATTGTACGCTTAACATGCGGTCGAGGAAGTATGCGTGAATAACACAGAGATTCAAAATATAATTATTTAAGGAGATTTTTAAAAATATTATTTAATAATATTAAGATGAGATAATACCTATAAAGTAAAAAGAAAAATTTACAAGATTAATAGATAAAAAAAATGTACTTGCTCTTTAACTAATATTTATTCAAGTTTTATTTAAAATAAGGAAGAATCCCAAAAGATACAGATTGATAAATTATATTGTAAAATCAGTAAAGATGAGAAAAATGCCATTTTGCTAGTTTGATAGAGCCGAGGGTGCGTCGCGCGTGCGAAACTGCGCATACGCGCACGCTTGCGCAGACGCGTCAAAAGGTATACCAAGAGAGATGAGCCATCAGCCGCCGAGCCGTCTTTAATCGCACTGGGCGTCCCGGCCACGCACGTTCTTCTCCTTTCTTCGTTTCGTGTGCGCTAAACTAGACGGAATACATTCTGCGACGCGTTCTACCTGCTTCTCGGGAGAAATGCGAATCCTAGTTTCAACCTCGAATCCGCTTTGATCTTCGACTCTGCTCGAAACGAGCTGGCACGAGCTGACCCATCCAGTCCGCAGACACCTAACCCCTTGAAATTTCGTCCCCGCAACGAGATTTTTCCTTTCGGAGATATTCGCGTCCAGGGACCGAGATCTTGTCGCCATTTTTCGCATAACGTAACGGGAACCGAGTGTTATAAAGCGCGTAACACTGACGGCCGCGTGCTGTTGATGCTGCTTTTACATAATGGCCATGTTCGCAACGACAGTTGTTGCTGTCGTGGCGCTTCTCTTTACGTGATTAAACCCTGCTGTCTGCGGCTCTAGTCACGTATGCATATAATTCATTTGCTGCATCGCGTGCGTAAAATGCGAACGTGAGAGAGAACACCCGCGCAGCTGTGTGACGTCAACTATTTCGGAGCAGCGTATGAGGAAAACGCGAGGAACACGCTGCAATTTCTGCAGTTTTTCCCTGTTTTTTTCCTTGTTGATTTCTTTCTTGTTTTTCAGGTGTTTTCGAATATATGTATCTTTTGATGAGTTCAAATTTCGTATAAACTGAGCCGAGATAACTTTTATTCTTGAAAATGGAAATTCGATAATAGAGTGGAGAAAATTCAACAATTGTCACCATAATTATATGAATTTTAATCTACGATTTTTCTATATTATGCAGTTAATATTCGTGATAATATCTTCTGATTGTAAATTGTGTATTACAATTGAAATGTGCAGATGTGCATAATATTCGCGAACTAATATTTCTGTCGATTGTGCATTTTACTATTAGTTGATTCGCATCATCGCTTATAATAAAGGATTTCTTTGGATGCACAGATAAAAGATGCGTAACTTTTCGAGGTTTTGAGAGAAACGATCAGAGCCAGTTCGACTCGCAATATATACTTACTCTTACTATGAACCGTGAACGTAAGAAATAACTGAACTAACTGTGTATGTGTAATCTACGAGGTAGAAAACAGATGTTGGAGGAGGAGGATGGAAGGCGGAGGGGAGGATTTAGGAGACTGACACATTAAGGATACATTTTATTAGTGTTATGAAAAACACGAGAAATTCTATAGTTAATGCGATGTGCATTTAAAATTATTCAAAATAAAGATTAAAAATGAGTGAGAAACATTCTTCATCACTTTGCGAAATTGTTTAAAGCATTAGGTGTAAAAACATCGAGATTCAAGGAATTTGAAAAAAAAAATCAAGTCAAAAGTCAATGACCGGTTTATGTCTTTTTTATCTCTTATTAAAAATATAATATCGTTTGCAATTGCTCTTGTAATTAATTAGTATAACGATCGTTTATAAAAATAGAATTTGGTAGTAATCGTTCATTTTTTTATCATATTATCAGTTTTATAAGTCTTATAAAACTAAGTCTCTTCCTTATATCGAATAAATTAAACTATATATATGCAACTCTCTCATACACACACATAAACACACATTTATGTAAAAAGTAACTTAACCATTTAAAATGATGTCTTTTTACAGACGCAAAAAAATTGACTTCTTGAACCTTTGAAATTCTTTACCTCTAAAAATATTTACTTAAACTTTTATCAACTATTTAGCTATTTAATTAATTCTGAAAACTGTCCTCGTTATAACTTTTCTACTTTATTTTTAATTTACTATGAGAATTTAAGATATAATTTCAAAAATAAATCAAAGTTTAAAACTTTGAAAATCGTTCTTTTATTTTTCGCACCGCGTATATTTTATTATTATTTTCCAGTATTGTGCGTAACTTGGTTGTACGTATACATGAGACAAAGCGACAAGTTTGAAAGGACAATGTTTTGGGAATCAGGTTGTATTATCCATCGATAAGGCGTTCTGTTTTCTGTAATCTCATCTTTATTACTGCATAACTGCAGTGTAAATTGCGGTTTGCAGGATGTGTATGTGGCATCTAACGCAGACGCTACATTTAAATCGTGTAGACGAATAATAAATTATAATTTGATAAAAATTAAAGTAAAATTTGTTAGTTTTTTTTGTGCTCAATAGGAGGATATTTCCCAATCGAGAAAAGATTTCGGTATACATATTCAGATATATTTAAATCGCGAGATCTATGCAGATGCACTATGCACCTCTGATTATTATATTATATAGTGTGCAAAAAGTAGAGAAAAGTGCAACATTATCTTATAATACTAGATTGACATGCTTATACTTCGTTATTCGTTGTATAAGAATCACAAGGGCGAGTGCAAATTTCAGAGACAATGTTTCTTACTAAGTGAATTGTAAGAAATACCAATTCTTTGAAATAGAATATCTCTTACTATATAGTTTCAGTTAAATTTAGAAAATACATGCATACTCTGCTTAAAATTTATACGCTAATTAAGTGTACTGGCACTGCATGTAATTAATCGTTAGCATATTGAAATTTTCTTCTACAATTTGTATAAACTATCAAAATTATTTATTACATATTTTGTGAAAAGATGCGACTCTTGTTAAATGATAGATTCAATAATTAGTTAATCCATTTTTCATTAATAATAAATATCGTCTTACAAATTATTTGTATATAAAATTGAAAATGATAATATATTAAAAATGTAAGAAAGATACCAAATTTTTTAACAAAAAATAACAGAAGCATTTAACAAGAGAGACAATGATCTGATCATAGTCAACCATGTTATTTTTATCCCTTACATATTATTTTTATATGTTTGGCATCGGGATTTTATTGCATCTCTTATTTTAAACTATTCAAGAATGCGGATTTTGAAACAAATTATCAACACTCACTACGATTTTCCTTTACGGAATCGTTGTCGCGCTTGTGCTTTACTGTATTTTGGATGTTTTTCCTTTTCATTATTTTTCTCTACGTCGATATTTTCTAAATCTTCCTTTTCCTCAGGAAACAGATCGACGGGCGGTTCTAGTAATGATTTTCTTTGGCATTTTACGAAGTAACGAAATCCTTTTGCAATACCAAAACCAAGCATGGCTATAGATATCGTTAATAGTGCCATCAATAGAGGATGCTGCGACAGAATGTAGAACGATAATATTAAAAAGAGTAATTTAATCTTAAGTATTTATCCTTACGTTATAATAATTTCAAAATATAAAGAATAAAAAAATACCGTTAAGGTAGGTTTGTTTGTAAAAACATAGTCGGCAATCACAACTATAACTCCTAATATAATGCCGACACCAGCTCCAAGCCATGGTATTTGTTGATCAGCTGTGAAACAATATTTTATTATATATATTTTTTCACAATTCCAAGATAACTTTATTATATATTACAAACCTCTTCTGTCTTTAATCAATGATCTGGATGCTTTGTTCATTGCTTCTAAAATCTTAGGCTCATTTGGCTGCAAGGATAAGGCTTTGTTGTAAGATTGAAGTGCCTCGTTAAAACGGAATGTCCTTAGTTCAATCTCACCTTTTCTGAAATAACCCTGAGAAACAGTCAGATATATTAATTTCAACATGTTTTTCCTCCACTTTAGAGACAAATTTAAAGAAGTTGTTTTCAGATCATTAAATAATCTTTTATTTGTTGTACTTTATTTGACTTATTCGATAATATATCTCATGTACTTTAGACCAATCAGGTTTCAATTGAATAGTCATCAAGGCATCTTCCATAGCATAATGATATTGTCTCATCATTAGGAAAGCAAAGGATCTGTTACTGTAGAGAGAAAAATTCTGTGGATCCAGCTTGATGGCATGGGTGTAATGAAACATTGCCTCCTCATACTTCTGTTCTTTGACACATGCATTTCCCTGCTGCTTAAGATTGTCCACCTAAATGAAAAGAAAAATGTCATATATTTTCTTCGCAATTACAAAATAATATACGCATCAGTGTTTGAAGGTTAATGGGAGATTTGTCTCTCATTCTGCACAATGTAATTAGTGTAGAGAATATTATATGATAGCGCACGCTTTTTCATCTATCTAATGTCATCTATCTAATTCAATATTCAGATATAATTATAAAAATTTTTATATATGCTTACCTCTGTTTCTCGTGCGTTCATTATTTCTGATTTCCGCAGTTCTGTTTGAGAAACAATTCTCTCACGGAGGACTAACGATAAATTATTTGAACATTTAAATCATTATCAGGATCTTTTCTCAAATCAAATGTAATCGACAATGAAAAGCAGACGAACACCTGTCATGTCTACCGAGCAGTGGGCGGTTGATGCAAACGTGTGCGCGCGCGCTTTTGACATGTATGCATACGAGTGATTCTATTTGCGCGTATGTGTATTGCCGGTATTGCGTACGCATTAATTATTTTCGATTGTCATAAAAGCATATACATATTGTTAGGGACTGATATAAATCTTCACATGTACATTATACATTACATACGAATCTTTATCACATGTTATACATTTCGCTTTATATATCGATCATATATATAGATTATTTTTTACCGTTATTATATATATATTTCTATTCTTAAAATATGTAAT
>JBCEZV010000072.1:124436-164324 GCA_039654365.1 Cataglyphis livida | reverse complement strand
ATCAACTCGGGGAACCACGGGGTGTTATATATTTAAGACATTTTATTATAGCGCGGATTATCGTGATATTTAATACTGTGCCATACAATCGATTAGAGAGAGGTTTTTTCGAGATGCGAATTCTTCGATATTTCACCTTACATTTTTAATCGAAATGTTGTTCGTGATTTATATTACGTGTCCTCGAGAAGAGCTCGCATAGCATTTTAACTTATTGAGATTATATAACTAGAATGACTTTTATAATGTTTTATATTGCACAATTACGAGGAAAATTATAGTTGTGTTTTGTAATAAAAAAATTCATTCAATAACATAACGGATTTAACATATTTATTATGTAATATGCGTATATATATTAATCAATTATAAATAACTAGATTTTTATAGTTTTAAATCAAAAGAAATCGATGAACAACCCGTAATTATTTAATATTCCAAAAACCTGTAAATTTATGAACTTGATTAAGTATTAGATGATAATACAATTATGCGTGTTTCAATTGTATATAAGAGAGAGAGAGAGAAAGAAACACACATAATTCATCATTCTAAACGTTCTTATTACTGATAAATTATTAAAATTTCATATCACGCGACAATCCTAAAAATATATAAATAAAAATCCTAAAAATATATGTAGATCGCTCAAAAGCGATATACATATAATCTGAAACAATAAAATCACGAGTGTAGAAGAAATTTCAGCGAGGAAGAGATACACATATGAGGCGATCAAATTCGTCATTGTTACATTCAACAAATCGTCTTCGTGTCTTAAACTTTTTATAAGAATCTTATATTTGACAAACATTTTCACTATTCTCTTTTTATACCCATGGCTCGATGGACGGCTTTGGGTAAATATATTCATAATTGTCGAAAATGTAATTGTTGAAACAGTAAAAAATTATGATTGTCCGGAAAAAGCAATATTTCGCGAAGTTGATCGTTTAAAATAATGTATGAGAAATGTATAAGCTATTAATTGTTAGAAAACGAGTCAGGTGTTTCTCTAAATTAAGCTAACTTTTATATAATCGGTCGATTAAAAATAACAAATACACTAACAAATACCAAAAAAATACTTTGTTAGATTATACATAAAAAATATATAAAATAAAACAGATTGGTATCTAATTTAAATTTCGAAAACGCAGTGTATAAATGGAAATTTTTTTATAATCTTTAATATAACGAATTAGAAAAAAAAAACACATTGACGTAAGTTTCCATTACAAATTCACTCAAAAAGATCACCTGAAAATCTCATCGCAATGTATATATCCAGATGTCGTCTGCATTTTATATATCTGAATGATAATAACAATTATTGTGCAATAATAATGATAATTAAAAATAATATTAATACAGTTACAATATAATTAGCATTAATTGTAATTAAAACAATTATTTTTTATGCGGATTATTACGGGCACTGTACACAACAATATTGTTCTTTAATGACAGTTAATAATTACTATAAAAACTATATATATATTATATATATTTAGTATCAATACTTTTTTTTTTTTTAATTTCATTTTTCTTTTTACAGGAAAACAATGGCGCTGACAGCGCTTCATTATTTATTCCTTTTTTTACTTACAATTAAAATTTCTTTTTTCTCATTTTAATTAAAATTTGTAATTGTTAAAAGACTTACAGTGTAACATGACATGTGTATGCTATGACCTTTCACAATTAAAATTGCTATTAAACCAAAGTGATTTGGTCTCTAAAAAATTCATCAATTTATTTTAAATCACCTACAATCCCATATAATATACAATCCCATTTGATCTACTTATGATTGTTATTGCGCTATCGATCTTCTTTATTATTTTTTAGGCTGCTCATCGTCTAATTTCTTTTGTCAACCGACCATATCTATTATCGCTAATGAAGGAAAAAAAAGAACGAAGAAGTAACAAAGAATCTTAAAATCACAAAGTTCTACGGTCTCTCTCTCGTATGTATGAAGGTAACTCGCTTTTTTTAAACGCCCTTTCTCAAGCAACTACAAGCAACGCACGAATCGCGCGCGAAAGATGCGTGCCAGTTTGTAAATAAATCGTGTGTGTATATGTGTGTGTATGTGTATGTGTTGCGAGCCAGTTTTCTTTCCTCCTTTCAGCGGACAAAAAAGAAATCTAGATGTGGCACACGGTAAGCCTTATTATCTCTTGGACCCTCTTCTCGCAATCATATCTTATTTTTTTGTGTTTCTTTTCTTTCATCTACGTATTCTCTTAAAGTGGACGACACATTTGGACGTGCGCACGGTAAGTAACTTATTAAGTTACTTATTAACTTATAAAGTTCTACAACATTTTTTCTCATTGCGCCTTCTCTCCTTACTTATCAACAATGTTTTCCATCAGTCGTCGCGAGACCTGTTTTAAATTTCCGTGTGTCTACGCATAGTCCACGGTTCGCTAGTCATTAGAATGCCCTTACTTACTATTTTTTTTTAATCCGAATGGATTTTTTCTTTCTCTTTTGTCTAATTCTTGAATGTATCCGATTGTCGTCAGCTTTCATCAAACGATACCAAGAAGTATTGGTTAGTGTGCAAGCCTTGCTCGCCATGATGGCGGAAGCCAACGAATTGAAAATCGTCACAAACGATCAACGTCAATTCTCACGAGATAGAAAGGAAGAGGGATCAACAGGAAGAGTGTCTCATGTACAATATATATATTGATATTGTGAGATGTTTTATGAATATCATACATGAGAACTTGTAACCTCAAGTCACTTGACTTTTCGGCGATGAAATCCAGGAACCATGTGAACCGTGAAGGATCAGCCTTGGAACTTGCCGACAAAATGCAAATTTTGCGACAATGTTGACAATAACGTACCGATAAACGAGAGGAAGAGGCGGGGAATAAGAGGCGGTCTTTTCAGTTTGTGTCAGTAATGCCGACTGTCGAGATCGAGGTTTACGTTAGTGCTCGCAGTCGTAGTACTAACTATACCGTTATCAATGTTGGTCGCAATCGACATCGTGTCGATGTTTTCGGTTTCGTACTCTAAGATCAATCGTTTTATATGGCTCAGCTTCTCGTGCAGATAATGGAACCGTGTCTTCATCTGCTGGTATACACGATTCTGCTTCATTTCCTTATATTCGCGCTGTATCTGTTCCGTGGTTGCCTAAAAAAAAAAAAAAGAAAAAAAAAACATTAGCATTGATGTTCAGTCATTAATTCAAGAAAAAGGATATCTCTAAATGATTACGATACCTCGCACTCGGTCAGGTTGCCCGATTTTTTATGCTCTTGAAGATGTTTGTACAAATGCCTGAAACGGTTCGCGATTA
Source organism: Cataglyphis livida (assembly GCA_039654365.1). Taxonomy (NCBI): domain Eukaryota; kingdom Metazoa; phylum Arthropoda; class Insecta; order Hymenoptera; family Formicidae; genus Cataglyphis; species Cataglyphis livida. The sequence continues at coordinate 160,996 of JBCEZV010000072.1, read as the reverse complement.
CGACCACTTCAGAGTGCAATCTGCGATATTCATCATAGTTTGCATAGAACTCTTCTTTATAACGTCTTTTCTGTTTTGCGTTACTTATTGTCGTGTAATACCTGTACAAAATATAAAACAATGTAATGTTGAAATGTTTTACATCGATCAGCAAACATGTTAAATTCATTCGCAATAATTGATAAAGAGAATATTTAATTTTTCGTTACTATCTGAAACCATTTTCGCAGATTAGGATATAATCGATAACATAGCAGATTTACTTACGTGAGATAATCGGGATATTCCCCAGGACTTCCCGGCCTTTCTAATTCATCAGTCAGCGGCGAAATCGTCATTGCGGTAGAACTGGCATTATCATTATAAACATGAACATTGCAGCTGGAAGTTTCGCTTCGAGCGAGCGAGATCGCGTCACTCGCGTCGTTCACGGCACTACTTCTATTCCTGCACTCCCTTTCCCTATTTCTCTCTTCCCTCGCTTCACGACTTCGATCGTTTCTGTCGCTCCTGTCACTTCGATCCTTCCTATCAGCGCTTATGTCATTCGTGTTGCTTCCGGCATTTCCGTTCGCGACCGTCGCGACATTGCCGTTGCGTCCGTGGCTACCACTCTGATGATGGCTATTTCTTTCACTGTCACTAGGTGACAACGTTAGGTATGATGATCGACTGGAACCGCTCGGAATCGCAGTGGCGCCGTAACCATTCCCAGCACCACGTAGCACATCACTATTCGCTGTCCTTTCAACTCGATAATCGGCGCGACTGCTACGTTCACGTTGCTGCTTCGATTCCCAACCATCGAGACCGCTGCCGCCGTTGCCGTTGTTGTTATTACTAGTACTACCACCACTACCACCACCACTAGCACTATTGCTGCTGCCACAACCACTATTACCGCCAGCGGCACGCTCACCACTGGCGGTTGCACTAATACCACTGTTATTATAACTGCTACCAGATGCCTTTTCGCCAGCGGGGATGAAGGAGATAGGTTCGGGTTTCTTATAGTGCGATATTCGTGGTTTCTTGGTTGGTAAGCCATCGCTACCCTGGTAGTACCCCGGTCTCTTATTGTTCAACAAGCTGGGCGGGGGTGCTGTGATCGCCGGCGGTGAACCCGCATGGATGGAATTGGGCGATTGACCACTGCCTGTGAGTAAAAATATATATATTGTTCCAAAAAAAAAATAAAATTTTACGTTGATGTATGTAAACGACATATTGTGATTAAAGCATACCGCTGGAACCATCACTCGAGCCGGGTGGCGTAAGGTTTTGAGGTTTCCGTCTCCTGAGCATTGTCCTCTCTTGCTCTGTATAGAAAGGCCAATCCTCTTGCACATCGTTCCAAATATGCCTCTGTAGATGATACGTGTTGTCGCGCATGTAAGCCACTTGCTTCAGGATCGTCGTCATGATGGGTCGTTCTCGCTCCCTTAAACCCTCTGCAATTTATTGGAATATTAATATCGTCGCGACTAAAGTTATTTCGGGAAGCTCAAGAGACGTTTTTGTCTCACCTTTATTGATACGATCGTAAAGTTCGGGTTTCTTGTAGGGCCTCAAAGCAAGCACGTGGATAAGTCTTTCTCTGTTACATAGAAAAATATAAAATACATTTTAACATAACGCAATAACAAAAAAAAAAAAAAAAAAAAAAAAAAAAAAAAAAAATATTAGCCTTTAATAATTTTTTTTTTTATTTAAAATTTCATTGAATTGAACGTTAAATTTTTATGAACCTTCATCTTATTAATCTGACAGTTTTACTTCCGCGTTTTTTATTGGAGCGTAACTTATTTTCTCATATCCTTGTATCGATTTGTTAATGCACTTACTTGAGTGGCCTGCGCATAATATCAGAAACTTTTTTCTCCGGATTGCGAGTCGCCGCTACATGATTACTATTACTACTATTGCTAGCGGTCGGTTTGTTGGTTGACGTTCTGTGTTGATTGCTGCCGGAAGTTGGAATGCTCGTCGTAGATTCCCAATGCTTTGCATGCGATGACGGAAGTGGTATCGTCCTTCCGGGTACTTGCACTTTCACCTTGCGTCCGATGTCTGGACCGTTCGCTTTGATCACCCTCGTACTGGAAAAACGACATACAATTTTTAACTAAGACAAATGCAAAATGATGCACGTTAATCTACATTATATATATATACTTTGAAATTTTCTAGCGCACTAATTATATATTATAAGTAATACATAAAAATGAAGAAAAAACAATTAAAAATTAAAAAATAAAAGCAATTGAAAAATTTTATAGCATTTATATATTTAAAGTATATTAAACCCGCCGGTCTTCTGTGACACCAAGCCTCGTGTATTCGTACAATTAATGCATTTGCATCATTGTCATAAAAAGATCCGATCAATTGCACGATCTGATGCACATTCCTGATGCGTTTTTCTTGACGCGAGCCGCGATAAAGCACTGCAAGGGGAGGCAAAAGTGTTTAGGTCCGTAACAAAATTGCAATTGTGAGGCGCCCTTAACCTTGGCCGTGATGATAAAGCTAAATAAATTAGCTACATCGTCGATGCAGACCTGCCAAGCGAGTATTCGAATCACGTTAACAATTGCAAAGATCGATTCCGAAGATCGCATTTCGCGAGATTGTGTTCTCGTTTATAAAAATTTGAAGAAACAAGCGCTTATCTTCTAATAGATAACGCAATTTTAATTCATGCAATGCAAATAAAGCTGCAGTGTCAATAAACGATATAATACTAATAGTAAATATATGCGATATAATAATATTAATAAATACTTAATTAATTCTATCAACAAAGTGCGAATGTTTGTATAAATGTATTCTCTATATATCCCCACAGATATTTCTATATAAAATATTAATATCTTTAGATTTTCCTTTATTTTAGGATCAACTGCATTGAGATACTGGCGACGACATGACATATTCGCGCGGGGTATGCATCTGAAAGCGCGTATCCACGTGCATGCAATTTTCGCGAGTTTCCGCGACGACGTGTCGTAAATTCCTTCGTGAATCGCGCGAACATCCGTTAAGCGCGACCGTATCTACGGGCGAAAGTTTGTAAAAGTAAGACCGCGAGCATTATTTATGGTTCCGCCGATGCTCGACGACCGGGATATAGAGAGGAGAGGCACGCGCGCTTTTCCGAAAAAAAAAGAAAAAGTCTCTTTCTCCGGAAGGATCGAACAGCCGACGACGACCATACGTCCCGCTGCTCGTGGGAATATCCGTACCATTTATTCTTGTTATTCTCTTCGGCGACCGCCATTCTGTGCCTGGTGGTCTCGTAAACGTCGTCGTTTGCCTGTATTCGCATTTTGTACGGTATGGCGCCGAGGCTCTCCAGACTTCTACGAAAGAAAAGAAGACAAATAAGAGAGTGAAAAATTAAATTTGTTAATCTATTATGTGTGGTTTCTTTTTAATACTAAACAAAGAGACAAGTAAGATAATTGTCCGAGATTCAAAAATATTATACAATACAGTTAAGACGTAATGATACTTTTAAGTTTTATCAAAAAAATACAGAGAAAGTATTGTCATTATTGTTACATTCATTGAGATAAAAACATATATATATATATATATATATATATATATATATATATATGTATAATAATATATCACATTTATATGTAAAACATATCGGCCTGTTACTATTTGGAAAATGAATTGCGACTCGACGAGCAAATTGAGAAAATCATTATTTACAATTATATTTTTAATATTAATTCGTTATGTCATCGAGATCGTTTTGTACGAGAAGCACTACCAGTCGCTGAATCAGTTCTGCTAACGCAAGCATAACCGTTCAATGACGTTGCAGTCGCCAGTAGTCGACACCTGCTAGCTCACTAACAGCGCTTAGTGTGTCAAGTTGCCGCGATAAAACCACCTGGTCAAGGATGCTCTACAATTTTTTACGTAGCTCCGTTTAGATCGAGGGGATTATGCTCGAGGAGACTACTCCAAGTTACCGCATCGTATGTCGAGTCTATTCAACGAAACATTATTTTTCAGCTAGGGCAAATTTTGCGTATGATGAGCCATCGTGACATATATAATATTTTCTACTAATTATAATGTATAATAACAGTATAAAATCTTCTCGTCAATGTATCTAATAAACAAATAATGATCGCTTGCGCGATATTTAACGTTTTAATTTTATCTAATTCGACTCTTGGAACGACTGTTACAACTACTCGCACTCATAAAATGTATAAATTTAATACGCAAATATTACTTTGCAAGTTTCTGTCATATCGCGATAATCGATACGTACTTAGGGCCGGTTTGTCGGACGCATTCGAAGCCGCCTTGTGGACCCTCGATGTCCTGATTGCTGGAAAGACTAAAGGTGAATCCGGTAAATCCATGGATGGATGGAATGCTGAGTTTCTGAAATCAGAACACGCAGAGCGTGCTAGTTAGTTCGTCTTGTCCTCTTAATAAAAATCGCATTAAATTACGAAATGACAGCTTACGCGATAGTATCCTCTCTACGTCTCTCTACCAGCTATTATATGTGTATGTGTGTGTATGTGTGTGTGTGTGTGTATATATACATAAATACGGCACTCTCTTTTCTCTTATAGTCGCGGGTATATATCCGCCGAGATGCATAAAGTTCACCCATGTACTCATTTTCACTCGTATCCATTTTAGCTATTTAATACCGATCTTATTCATCGCCAATTCCTCTCACTCTCTTTTTTAAGCTAGAAAAAATTTTACGAAATAATAATGTGTTGTCTTATAAATAAATTTCGCATTTTTTAATTTGATCCTTTCGAAAGATTTAATTAGATTATTCTTAATAGCTAGCATTTTCTTTCGATTTTAACACATTCAATTTAATCAAATGTATGAATGTCACAATTTTCAATGTTACCATAGATTAAAATAAAAGAAAAATACAATGCACAAGTTAAATATGAAAATGTGAACAGATAATAAAGTACAAAAAAAATGATAGAGCGATCTAGTGACTCGCTTATACTGCAATACAAGTGAGCTGGTGACATTTATTCTTTTGATATCATTACATGGGTCAAACTCGTGAGAAAAAGCACGACACAATGACATTTCGATATATATATATATATATATATGTGCATATGCACCGGTTGAATTAGAAAGATTGCGAGCAAACTTATGGCTTTCAAAAACTTTGGCAAAAGTGCGATTATACAATAGTTTAAGAAAAAGGAAAAAAACAGATTTAACTAACTACGATTACCTACATTCGACCCTTTGCAATATATCGAGTGTACCTGTTGCTCATCTGGAGCACGTCATATAGGCTTCTTCCCCTTTGCTCGTAAACAAGTTAGCGATATATATTTTTTTTTTTTTGTAATGTAAACAAAGAGAATCTTTTATATTTTATCTTTACAAATCTACGTGCACATCTTTAAGGTAATATCGACTCTTGTCGATTGTTAAAATAAATTGAAAGTAAATTTAGAGTTATAAATTAAGCCAGCTCTTTCCGAAGAATTAACTGCGATTGACGCAAGTGCGAGCGGGATCCGGCTGGCAATTTTTCGTGATTCAATTTCATCGAAAGGCAGTCGAGCGCGACTGACCATTTCGCAACTTTGCGTATATATCTCTTCCCCCACCTTTTTACGCCCGTCGTTGTTTCGTTCCTCTCTCTCTCTCTCTCTCTCTCCCCTTTTTGCGTCGTTCTATTCCCCTTCCTTTCTCTGCACGCGGTACGTGAAATTTATTCTTTTTTTTTAAACTCTTAGCGAGTAATTGCGGATGCGCGTCATCGGAAGCATGCATCATCGGATACATCGTGAGAGATCTGACAATTTCAATGAGAGCTTCAAAGAAGCGTGCGACCAAGATTGCTGATTGTCGCTCGAGTAGGATATCGATTTTTTTTTTTTCAAATGAATCGTAAAAAAAAAGATCATGAAAGAAAAGAAAAAAGTCATTATTTATATACATGCAACTCAGATTTCGTGAATGACGCAATAAACGCGACACAACATATAACATTCTAGATCATGTGGTAAAAGAAGGCTGACGCGCGATGACGATGAACATCAGAGAAACGATGGTGACGACGATGACGAGACAATACACGCGATACGTAATACAGCTCGGGGGGAGGGGGGGGGGCGCGATGAAGGGAGGACGTTTCTCTCACGGACATTCACGTATCGAGGCCATAGGGGCTCCCCAAGCCAATCCTGCCCCTCCCCCCCACCCTTCCACCGATCAGCTGGGATAGACATCGTCGTGGTCGTCGTCAACGCCGTCTCTTAAACGAAAGGTCGAATCGCGCGAGAATGCAATATGAAAGTTTTGTGAAGGGAGCAACAGCGCTCATTTAAATTTCACTGCGCGCGCGGAAGGACGGCTGGCTGTTGTGTCTGTTGCCTGACCGGTTATCTTTTAGTTCGTCATAGCACCGCGAGATTCGCGTGTCCCAGACGAGTATCCATTGTGCCCGTCACACAGCCGGAACATCGACCAGCCGGTCCGGATTCTCACGCTGCTGTGCGGATACATGACAGAGGGCGGGGGGAGGGGTGAAGAAGAAGAAGAAGAAGAAGAAGAGAGAGAGAGAAATTGCGCGAAGGTCCCGATCGAGAGAAGAATTACTCGGAAATTATTATCCTTAGGTCTTCAACGAGAATAGCAGTTTTTTTCTCGGCTGGTTCGAGCCTTTCGTTCACATAAACATATTTAATTTTTCCAAGCATAATAAAGCAACTAAATTAGGAATTGAAAAATTCAATATATGTATACATGTAGAGAATATAATCTTATTTTTATTCCACTTTAAGTATAAGTATTTTAACAAAATGTTAATTAAAGATTCAGTTAAAAAATCCAACTATGAAACTCGAGAAGATTTTAAGAAATGCGTAATTAAAATTAAAATTTCGTTGAGAAAATTCCGATCTCAGATTAATAAAAAAAAAATCCACATATCAAAATTTCTCAGCATTACTCAAAATCGTTATATATAATGTCATTGAGTCAATATTCTGAAAAATAATCGCACTCTATCAAGCTGCCATTTATGTCATATGTATAAAAAGGCGTAATAAGCCGGACAATGCACAAAGGCATATCCTCTGCCTTTCTCTGTCTATATATATCTTCTTCTTTCTTCCTTATTTTCTCTGTCTCACAGTATCGGATTGCATTTTTCGCAATTTAAGTAAGTGCCGGTGGAGGGATAATTTTAACCGTCAACGATTTATTTCGGTATGCTTTACACGTACGATATAACAAACGTAGTAGTAAACCGCCCATCTCACGTTGCCAGATCGAAATTATTTCGGTACTTAAGGCCACAGCAACAGCTGAACAACAAACGAACGAACGATAATCGCCGCTCGTAGCATTCGCGACATTCCTCTGTATCAGGAGCCACTGCCGCGCCGGCATCGAGTCATCGCATCGTTAGCTAAATCGCCGAGTTATACCCGTAAGTATATATCAAGAATAGCCATCAAAAAATATTAAATATCTTTTTCACATTCATTTCAGAATCCACATTATTTTTATACGTCATAACGTTTTATATATATTTAATAGAGAAATGGAAATTATTCTTATTGCTATATTTATACATATATATAGAGTGTTCCATTTTAAATGATAGTTTCAAATATCTCGAGCAATGCATTTTAGAGAAAAATGTCTCAGACAAAAGTTGTAGTCAATTGATATAAAAAATTATTAAAAAAAAAAAGTATGTAATTACTTACAATGCTTTTTTTTAAGAAAACAATTTTTTTTTTTTTTTTTTTTTTTTTACATCAATTAATTCATCTTATTATTCTGTGCATAAAAGTATTACGGTAAGATTATTAGATATTTAAATATTTTATAAAAAATTAAATATTTAAGAGATATTTCATATTTTATATCAAAGTATGTCAGATTAAGATACAATAAATTAAAGATATAAACAACTTAAAAAAATACTTTATAAAATTACATATCGTTTTGAAAAGCTCTCGAGCTAAGCTACACAAATATGCAATAAAATATGAAGATTTTCATTTGGGAAAATTGATTTGGGCCTGACAGGACCCAACACAGATTCAAAATCTAATAAGGTCGTCGATTGGCCTCTTTTGAATCCTACAATTTTTGTGTCAAACGTTTTTCTCTAAAACGTATTAATCAAGAGATATTTGAGGTCGTCATTAAAAATGGGACACCCTGTATTATATGTATATAATAATAATAATAATAATAATAATGATAATTTCTACTTTTCTATTAACGTAAAATCTTATAAAAATATAAATAATAAAAATTAATATATATACATATATATATTTTTTTTCTTTGCATGTATGTTAATTTATTTTATTCCATCCAGCTCATTCCTATAATTTTGTTTAATTCAATTTTTCAAACTCGAGTCTCGAAACATTAACAAACGAGATAAGATAAAGCGTTGCGATAAATTTGTCAAATAAATATAATTTTAACATATTGTATATTCTTAAGGTCACTCATTTTAATTCGCAATTAATTTTCGTTTTATTTGTCTACGCACGATTGGAAACTTGGTCCGCGAATTTGTATACAGCATGTAAATAGCATCATCATTTATAAACAAGAAAATGTAAACTACTTGTAGCTACCGCGTGTGAGAAAGATTCCGGCCGACGAAAGAGGCAACGAATGCACGACGATAAAAATTACGAGTAATTATGATGGTCGGGTCTATCGCTGACGCAAATGCAGTAAATTTGCTAATGAGTCTTATCTCCTCAATTTATCCACCGCTGAGCGGAAATATATTCTAATCCCGATTTATTATTATTTTCACTGTGAATAATAATTTTGCCGTATTATATCTGTCGTCAATCATCGCGTAATCAATGATTTAGAAAATCCTAAACAGAGCAATGTATAATTGTGGCACTGAAAATTTATTTATGTTTTCTTAAATTATATATGTATGTGTGCGCGCGCGCGCGCAAGAGACAGAAACGACAAATTGCTTTCGAAAAAACAATCGTCAACAAAAAAGTAGACATTAATAATAAATCTTATTAATTTCATTGTGTTATATTTGACAGTGAGATACGTCGCTCGGATAATTCTTTAAAGAATTAAATATATAAGTACGTATGTCATTTGCATCGTGAAGATTGGTAGACACGGCTGACATGTGTGTAAATAATAACTCGGTATACGTCATCGAAGAAAGACGAAAGATGGGGCGTTTTTAGTCGAGAAATGCGGCCGAGAGATATTTTCTGCGGAAGGAATTTTCGTGAGAGAGACACGCCCCGATAATTCAAACTCGAAGATATCGGAAAGATCTTTTCCGTTAAATAAAAATTCTTTCTATACAATATACTAAAAATAAAGATTCGTTTCTTCTTAAATTACTGATTAGAGGATTGAAGATTATCTAACGATATATTCTTTGATCGCTTATTTCAACATCCATCTTTATCAAAATTCATTAAATATTTGTATTATGTGTTTCCTCGATATTTATTTTCTTTTCTTTTTCCGTCCAATGCCTCCCTTAAATTTGTTGCTTAAAATTTTTCTTTGGATTGTGTGGATAGCTTCGAGAAAAGAGCAATCGGTCAACTGAAATGATCCCGCGGTGAGATCGATCGACGAACTCAGGAGAGCAACTTTCACTGAGCGACCGCATTGTCAATATCGAGGACAATATAAGTGAAAAAGGGGACATATATATATAAGTGAAAAACGTGCGTACACCCATCATGGTAAACCCATCATGAAGATGCAATTTTGCCGGTGTAGGCATGGTGACGACTTACTTTATCGTTTACGATGACAAATACATGTGACGATCTTAGACACGTGTAGAAGCGCACGTGTAACATTTGAATATGTGATCGAGATTCGCAATATAACATATAGAATTGTCAAATGTTTCTCTGTATAAAAATCTATGTATATGATACGATGGTCTATCAAGATTATTCTATTACGAAAGAGATAAACGAAATTTGTTGAAGCAGCTATTTCTTTCTTTCGGTAATACGGAAAATTAGATAATTTGAACGAAAAGATTACTTGATTCTTTAACTTTAACGGAATAAAACGAACGCTTCCCAAACAATTCACGTCGTTGCATTAAATGAGAAGATACAATGATGCTTTTTCGTAGCCGTATCTCTATGCACGGTCGATGATAAAACAGAAGCGAGACGAAAGATAAGCGTATCGGAGAGACCGAGTGTCCCTGGCTCAGGATGAGGCACCTCCATCTGGCACAAGGTCATCAGCGTCATCGTATAGGTGCTCTTTATGTCTACGGGAAAATAAGAAAAAAGATGCACGTGTATACCGTGTGTCTCGATACAAAACCGAACGAACCGGTGACCTCATCGTATTTTTGTTTCTCCTTTCTCTACTGCATATTCCTTTCCTCGCTCCTCGCATCATCATGTTGTTCTATCGTTCTTTCGAGCACGGACGCAGGCAAGCATATATACATATTACGCGTATAGGCGCAAGTGATGCCGTTAATTAACTCCGCCGACCGCGAACGGCAGGCACGTTCGATTCGCACGCGCATCGACGGCGCAGAAAATAAATCGCGTTAAGTGAAAGTAACATTGCGCCGATTTCGTGCTGACGAATCGTCGCGAAACGCCGTGATTATTCTACACGCAATTCAACAAAACTCGAAATAATCGAGCGCGTTAATTAACTTACTACATTCTTGAAACAAAAATAATATAAGATTAAGTAAAAATTTTAAAGGAAACATGTCATTTTTTTCAGAGAAAATTTGGTTGTACGATAATAATAATTTAGTCCTCTAGAATTCCTCTAGTCCATTCCTCTAGAATAGGCACGAAAGTACTTTTTATTTAGTAAGTATTTAATGTTTTTTTTACGAGATGCCTTTATTTTCAAGTTTGCCGAGTTAAAAAAGATGTAGCGCTAAAGGAGGGGGAAACATGTTTTCTTCGCAAGAGTTATATGATACGCGAATGGAACATGAAATTTCACCATTTATTCGAATATTTTGACTCGACTGTGACTTTTATAATTATGCTAGCTATCTCTTTTTTTTTTTTTTTTCTTTTTAAGACGGTGATTACGCACGATAAATTCTATCGTCGACGTCTCGAAAGTTCACGAATTAAATCACGTTAAGTGAAAGCCGCACTGGTTGCGAAATCTAGTAGCGCAAAAAAAAAAAAAAGAAAAAAGTTTTATTGTGAAGAATTTCACACAAATACACACACACACGCACATAAAGTATTATTGCAGGAAATTATATTGTTACGTCGCGCGTAGTAGCGGCCACTGCTTAATTTGCGAGGGCTGCGTTTACACGCGCGTCTATTTCATTTCGCATCAAAAAAAAATATGCAAATAAATTTCCTTTACCGACTACACAGGAGAAACTGATGGATTGCGGATAGCAGAATGCTTGGCTAAATGTTACCGCAGTCGTTTATGAAGCACCGATACTTGGCGAAGCCACGCTTCAAAGCCGTTCACGTGATCGTAAATAAAGGATCGCAGCAGATGTGCATAGCTATATCGACGCAAGAACATATGCTATTCGACTCGCGCGATTCTCCATTTATATGTCTATAAAATTACATCGTTTTAGCATCCCAAAGTTTATTCTCAATTTCGACGAATGGAGGTAATAAAAGGTGACAAAATGCGAAAGATTAAAGATCAAGATTTGATTAATAATTATATAAAAAGAGTTTCTAAAAAAAGTCAGATATCTTGTTATTTTTTATGCCATTATTAATAGAAATAAAAAAAAAAATAAGATAGTAATCTCTCGAGTTAAAATTTTTTTTCTACTTTCGACGTCAATGCGTATGTTCAGACTAACGTGTACTTTGAAATTTTAACAAGCAGTCAAATCACCCTATTTTGGAACTATTTAATATATAGTTTTATTGAAAAGCATTTTTTTTAATTTTTAAGAAATTGTACTTTTACCATCTATTTAAGGTACAAAGTAAAATAATAAATACAATTCATATATAAGTGAAACCTATCAAAGTCCCAGAATGAAAAATAGCCAAAGTTTCGGGATCCTCTATTAAATTCAGATGCTCTCAATACGAGATAAAAAAGTAGTTACTATAAACTAGATAGAATTTCAAACCATAACCATAAATTAAATGATGTCTTCTTTTATTGGTATTTCCAGATTTCTTCAACGTAATGTGAATAATAATTAAATAATAATTAAACGCAGTAGTATATTATATTAATAATATGCCTATCAAAATCATTCAAACATCAAATCACAAAATTATTTCCCACTCAAAATCGTTCGATTTCTAGCGCATCCATAAAAAGGGTGCTTTCGCCCTCAGCTCGATTTCCGCGACGGATAATCTGTTTGTAGTTGTCATCGGATTTGTGTAAGACCCTTGATGGGGCTTCTGGGGGAGAAAATCTCTCGGAGACAAATAACGTCGCTAATTGTTCTAATCGATTCCGACATCCAGTCTTCCGATATATGCATTTCTTTCGTTAAAATCGATCTGTTTCCGCGCCAGAATTAGGCAGCTCGTTAACCTTTTTACTTATTCAACGCCGACGTTGTCCTTCCCATCGGAATTTTATAGCTGCTATGATTTTACGAAACGACACTACGACAGTTGCTACTCGCCACGAGCGTAATATACTGCTTATCGGACCATTTAAAAGGAACACGAGAGAATTAAAAAGAAATTTCTTACTAGAAAGGTGAGATAAAAGTTTTGTGCATAGAGTTTTACTTTGTGAGTAAATATTTCTCTGATATCATAATTTAATGAATTTTTTTTCAGCAACAATCAAATCTTTTCGGTCATAAATTTTTTTTTTTTTTTTTTTAATTAAGAATAGAATATATGATCTGTATGAGAATATTCATTCTATATCTTTAAATTAAGACATATAATACCTTTTTACAAAAAAATAATATGATAAATTATTCCGCGATATGTGTATTAGTCGAAAAATTATATTATTCTTAATCAATATTTATAAAGATAATGAATAATTCACATAAAAATAAATCTAAAATACAGCAAAATTTGAATACAACTGAATTTTTCGATTTTGTGATAAACATTTGCGCAATAAGAGCTATTATAAGAATTGTTATACATCGTTGAGCATTATTATGTTTTAATGTAACACGTTGAATTACGGCTATTCGATGATGGAAGATTTAGCCTTTCATTGCGACATGAACACGTTTGTCTTGTGAAAGACCCGGGTGGGCTTCTCTCTATTTTGAATTTTCAGATTAATAAGCTCTATCCAATAACGGCAATAAATTTTTAAGAATTTCAAAGTTGCTCGCGTCGCGAATCTCTTCGCTTAGGGATTACGTAAATCAAACTTCTAGGCTCGCTCGCTTGCTCACGAATGCAATGGAGGAATGTGCAATGATTATGAAATTGACATCGCTAAACATTAATCAGCGATATTGCCCTTAAAACGATGGAAATAGAGTGTGAAAAGGAGTAGATAGAAAAAACGTTTGAAATTTTCTTCACAATAAAATTTTCTATTGTATAAAAAAAAAAATCCTTATTTTTTTTATTTAAGATTTATTTTATCTACTACCTGAGAAACATTTTCATATGGAAAAAGAGTTGTTATTATCCACAAAAGATTAAATAAAAATGTCATTCTAAGTAATCCTATACAAATTCTATTTCTATTTCTAAAGAGAGATTAAAAACAATAGTTTTTAAGCCTCTTTTATAATTTTTTTGTTCGGAAGAGAATAGAGAATACATAATTGTGAATTTTTATAGAACTTTAGAGCTTTTACAAAACATCTTTTTTTTATACCTACACAGAAAGCTCAGTTTTCATTCTTTTTTTCAAATAGGAAACTTGAAATTTTCGCTATCATTTCGTCTCACATTTTTCAAACGATGAGTCGCCATGACTTACGAGAGACAATGAAAAGCAACTTAGTATTCCTTGTCTGAGAAGGACCTAGACCCAGTATCAACCGACAATTGCCTAATACAGCGTCACAAATAATTCGCAGAATTGGGTTAGAAAGTTTCTCGCAGCCTTCGGTTTTGGTATCTGATGCAAACATCAATTACATCGTTTAAAAATGCGCATGGAAAATATTTGCTTCCGATATTTTCACATGACACATTTTGAGGAATTTCTTAAATTCATACGCAAATTTTAAGCAAGAAAAGCAGTTTCAAAGCAAGAAAAGAAAGTATCAAATATGTAACTTTCTTAAATAATATCTTCTCTCTCTCTCTCTCTCTCTCTGTCTCTCTTGTCAACTTTCTAAATGTCAAAATGCTAAAATAGTTACGCTTGAAAACAGGATTTAATCTATTTTAAAGACTAATAAGCACTTTTGACAGACTTATATATGCAGTTATGTACAATACTTGGGATATATACACAATGATAAATGCTAATTATAAATATGCTTATCGCTCATTTGACATTTTCTTGCTCGTGCTGTCATGTCGCCGATCATAAAGCGACCGAACTTGATAATTATATCGTTAATGTAAGCAATAGCACGTGCAATTATCCGCAGAAAGCGATTTAAAGAATTCTTCTGTTTGCACGTTTAAAGCACACTTACAACTTTTATCGCGCGCGCGGGGATGATTATTTAAATTCGTTTGTACCAGCTTATCGCAAATTATTATTCAGTCGAAAATCCAAAATACGCGATTTTTTTTACTCGTGTTTATAACATTTTTATAATATTATGAATACGTCTAGTTCCTAAAAGCTATTTTAAAAAGCAGACAAATGCAATTTAACAACAATAGCCTAATCATCTTAAAAAGAGAACATTTTAATTATAATAAAATCAAATTTTTATTAATTATTTCAAATTCTTAAAAAAAAAGTAAAGTATCAAAATTTTATATAAAAAATTTTCAGTCTTAGTTTTAAACATTTGAAATTAATTCTTAATATTTGCTTAAAAAAAAAAAAAAGTTACCGTTAGACATTAAATTTTTCAAGAGTTTTCCGATTTTTTAAATCTATATATCATACAGCGGCAGAAAGCGACGTAGTATTTGGAGGAAAAGCGAGCGCGAACTCGATGGACAAGAGTTGAGTTAATTTGAAAGAGAAACTTGGGATACGCATTCCATTGATCGATAACTCGATTCGATCCGAAGTCGTATAAATTCCAATGCACTCGCACGAAACGAATTATAAGGAGGATGGTGGAAAATTCTGAACTCAGGCTGCAATCAATGTCCGGATAATGTGGCGAAAAGGCGTGAAAGGTTGGTGATTTCAAATGCCAATGAGCCAACCATCGGTAGCACATCGCGCGAACCGATGACTCAGGAACGCATTATATTTATAGCGGCATACTTTTCTCTGCTCTCCGCGAAGAGGCGGGGTGAATCACGCGAAGTGTCGTTGCACGAAATCGTCGGATGAGTCGCGCGCAACCTCGTTTATCCTTTTTCCTCTCCGCTTCTATTGACTCTTAACCAGCATAGTTAAATCTGAATAATGTATAATATCTATCACAAGATGGATTATCGATTTTTCGAATTTTGATCGAATTTTTTTGCGGAAATTAACTTGCCTTTTGTCAAATGTATAATTATCTGTATATTTTAAAGATTCGTATTTAAATTATATAAATAATTAGTATGCACGCATAATCTGTCTAGTTAATGTCCACGCGACAACCGGCTGTGTTTGCGATGACGATGCTGCTGTCGATTAGTATGTCAGTAGGTTGCAGATTTCAATAATCGCCCAAATTCGACGTTCGCCGAAGATCCTACACCAGGTACTCGGAAAGAATGTTTTATTCGCGACAATCTTATATTTTTTTTCTTGCTGCACATAAATCATCTTAAATTAAATTCGAATTACTTGAGAATTAGACAAGGTACCTTATTTTTACTAATAAATATTAAATAAAATATAATTTTATCGTCATATAATTTTCTGAAGTATTCGATTTAATCAAAGAAGGTGCATGAGATTTTTGTGCAATTTATAGCGATCATTTATCTCGTGTATACGTGAATAATACGTGCTATATACCTCTAGCGTTTATGCTCGTTTATGTTAAAATTATTCATAATAAGTAGAAAACATTAGAGTGCAATTACATTAACGGCAACGCCAAGTATATTGAGGAAACTATTACGTGACCAAATTTAGCAACATTACCCCTCTGAGACCTTGGAAAATGTTGTAGCAAAAATAAGAATTAAATTTATCAAGATTATTCTTTCCCATTTCGGCAACGATAAATATTTTATCGTTTCAACTCGGCGTAAGCGAAGCGAAAATTGTTTCCATTATCTCCCTCTCTCTATCTTTCTGGTTTTTTCGTTAAATTGAGTTAAATATTTACTCAAACTCGTTAAAACACAAACAACATAATTATGTATAATAAAAATCAAGATATATGCGCACAATCAATATATTATTGAAAATACTGTAAATATCAAGATTATCCACTGGGTATGTCGACATCTTTGTTTGTCGTTTAATATCTATATTATCAAGATATCGTAAATATATCTATATATACGACACAATTCCTTTGACACGCAAAGGCATCTTTGTTCAAAGTAGAAATCTTATCGACAGATCGCAATCGTTTCATCGAGCTGGGCCATACACATTAATAAGACATACCCAGCAATCTGCTGGTCGGAATCGAATGTCGAACCTTGCCATTGGCTACCTGTTGGTACGCGTAGATTCGTAATAAACAACGCAAAAGCCTGCGTCCCTGTGGGAGGTAAACGCTTGGAAGATATGTCAAGACACGGCGACAAGCTGATAAGATTTTGACGACGGTTAGACAAATGGCCGGAAATCAAGTGGACGTTGTGGAAATTATTTTCGGGTATCTCGTCGCGACCGTTTTCCCTTTGAATTTGACATTTAGACGTCGATGACCGCCCGTTATGTTAAATCACACAATGTACTCGTATTTTGTTATATAAGCAGAAGAATTTGAGTGACAATGAGGTACGATAAAAGCATACAATAAGATATCATTGTTATGCAGGCAAAAATATCCGCGTGTAAATAAATCGAGCGAGAAAAGTTGTCCGTTCCACTTTATTCGCTTGCTCGAATTTCCTTAACGAATTTAAGTTACAATTAAATATACGACGTAATTACGTGAAAGGGGACTGAGTCAGTTACGTAGAAAAGAAATGCGTGGCTTAATTAAAGAGAAACCATTGCTGGAAGAAGTGTCCTCTCTCTTTCTTTCCCAAGAGAACCGATATAAATTAAATAGATTAATTCATTATCATATATATGATGTATATAAAGTAACAAGATAAAAAGTAATAATAGAAAAAAATATATTTTTTCTATTATATAATATATAGATGACCTTTTG
Organism: Cataglyphis livida; assembly: GCA_039654365.1. Lineage (NCBI taxonomy): Eukaryota > Metazoa > Arthropoda > Insecta > Hymenoptera > Formicidae > Cataglyphis > Cataglyphis livida. The sequence goes on along the minus strand of JBCEZV010000072.1, from coordinate 143,622 downwards.
AGAGATTAAGAGGATTCGACGCGTCTGAGGAAGACACTTTGCAATTCAACTCAATTCTTGAACCGATTCCAGTGAATCTTATACATATTATTTTATCGTCGGCCTTGTAACACGAGAGAGAGAGAGAGAGAGAGAGAGAGAGATTTTTATCTTTATTTTTTTTTCGAGACGAAAAACAAAAAAAAACAAAAATCTCCATAAAAGCGACTGTGATTAAAATTTAATAATTAACAGACAAAATTCCTGAAAATAAAAAAGTACTAATTAATAAAAATATATATTTATCAAGAATATTCGCGAAAGCGAAGTTTTAAACGTCATTACCAAGATAAGACACTTAGGGAGATAAAGAAATAAAAAATATGTTTGTGCTGCAAGAGAGAGAAAGAGAGAGAGAGAGAGTGTACTGACAAAGTATGAAAGTGCGAGATAACCTCTGTATCTATGGCGATAAAATAAAACACGTAAATTAAATTAAATCAATACACGATGCAAGATGTTTAAAGACCGGCGAGAAATAAAGTGCAACGAGGTTGAATAAAAACATTCTTCCTGTTTACACGGAAACGATGCACCTGTGATAATCACAGCAGCGGCCATGTCTAAAGAACATGCGAATAATATGTTTAATCTAAGCCTCAAGTTAAATCATTCTCATCCAAGCTGTAATATCACATACATACGCAAAAATATTGTTTCCATTCCGAACTTTATCGATTCAGTTGGTAATATATTGTTATGTTGTATATGCGTGCGTGTTATTTTTAGTGCGCGTGAAAATGTTAGATGAATTCATATGTATGCGTGTGTAATGTGTGTGTATGTGCATTGATTCTATGTATATCATTTGAATTGTGTACGCATGTATTTCGCTTGACAACTCGTTTACAAATGTGCATATTGCTTGAATCTGTGCACGTGTATGTGTGTGTGTGTGTGTGTGTGTGTAAGTGTGCACGTAAATTACCAACGCACACTACGGGCACGGAGTCTGCGCAAACAGATAACGACTCGTGTCGTCAAACACAGGCGTGAGGTAGATGTGCGTGTCTCGTGCTTGTATAGGACGCAAAAAGGTATCCTCTTATCGGAATCTTAGCCAAATATACTTGTTTTTGCGAGAAGAACGATAATGTGTCTCTCGATGCGCCATATCATTTTCTATCTCTCTCTTTCTCTCTCTCTCTCTCGCTCCCTTTCTCTAATCGTGTCGATAATATTGTTCTATGCTGAAGACGCTGAACGATTTATACATTTACATCGGAGCCGTTGCAACGACGTCGAAAGTGGGGAATCGGCTGTATGATATTATTATTATTATTATTATAAAACCACTGATGATGTTAAAACGCTCCCCGATTTTCCACTCATCGACGTATATTTGCTAGATGCGTGATTATCGCATAATAAAAAAATGAAAAGCAAGACCGCTATAAAAAACGATATAAAAAAAAAGGACTTGCAGGTTTATGAAAGCGATGATGCATAATAAGCGGTAGTACATAATGTTCCATTTGCTAAAAAAAAAATAAGGTTTGGGTTATTCCTCAATACTACATAAACTTTATCGTCTCATAAATGTAATTATTTGAGAAAACCTGAGAAAAGGGCAGAATTTGCTTGGTGGAATTTGAATCTGCATTTTAAATCAAATTAAATCAAGTTTACAAAAAAAAAAGATAAAAAAAGATTCTTCTCGTATGAGCCTTGACAATGAATTTTCGATGAGACATTCGCGGAAAATGCCGGGCTCGCATAGCGGAGGCGTGTCCGCATTTTCTGCAGTTGCCACGGACAATTCTAAATCGACTACGGCGTCGACGATATGCGCGTCGCGCGCATATCTCGTCGACAAAATATTTTCCTTCGAGACTCCAAGTTTAGCACAAGTTTAGTGTCGGTATTTTTCCTCGACTGTTGTGTCGTCGTGAAGCCACAGAGATTTATGCGAATACAACGGGATTCGTCGTTTTCGAATGGATCGGCAAGCTTTTCTCTCACTTTCCGGGAAAATCCTCTTCCATGGCCATGTCTCGGGAATTCGACAACCGTATGATTGATTTATTTGATGAAACAGGTAACGACGGGTGAGCAAGAAAGAAAGAAAGAAAGAAAGAAAGAAAAAGAGAAAGAGAGAGAGAGAGAGAGATTCGAAAAGTTGAAGCCGGATTTAGAATTCAAGGCTACGTTCGCAAATAAAGAGAAGCGAGGTAAAAACAATATTTTAAATGTCAGAAAGCAGAAACCGAGCCGCTCTTTGAATGCCGTTTTAAATTAAACTTTAAGTTTTTACACACTAATCCTGCACATTCTCACCGCGCATTTAACGTTAAAAATAACAACAACTTGGTCCCCTCACTTTATACTTTATATCTCATTAATGAACGCGATGTTCAAATTAGACAACATCAAACTCGATAGTCAGATGTAAAATGCGGTGAATGAATGAAATTAAAGAAAAGAGAGATGCATGTTTTGCATATTAAAGATCTACAATTCTCAGGATTGAGAAAACCGAAAAATACGTTAATCACTTCAACGAAAACACGGTAAGATTCGTTCGAGGATATATCGCGGAATCGAGCTGTTCGTTACCTCGTACCTCGTCGTACTTGGAATCTTTATGCACGTTCAATGGCTCTTTTGAGAGCGTGTGAGAACGCATTAGTGCGAATGTATACGCGCGTCCTTCGGAGGCCCCTGCCTGTCGCTAACATTTGCCAAGCCGAGCATGACGTTGACAGGGAAGAAGTAAATGCACGCGAAGGAAAAGGCCAGAGCCTGTGTGCGCTCTGCGTCGCAGTCTGTTACAAAAAATCTACTAATTATGTCCTACAAAAATATTTTACGAGATGGTGTAAAGAAAAAAAAAAAAAAAAGCTACGTTAGACTAATAGAAATCTAAGAATTATCGCGATAAAAAAACATGTTTATATAACAATGTGAAGAAATGTGAAATATATCGCAGTGATTTGTACAGCGTGAAGCGAAAAAATAATACGTGCCGAGCCGCACGCGCCGATTGCGCAGGCATGTCAGTTGTTTCAACGACAAAAAGATTCGATTGCGAGATATCGCGATGGTTGAACGATTCGTTTCGATAACAAAGCTACAAGGAACACGAACGTGCTTAAGAAGCGATTGTGGCAGATTTTAATAAAAATTAAAATAGAGACACAAGTATCCCGATTATACGAGAATTCCGACTCGGAGAACGGTTTTGCGAAATAAATTGATGCGTCATGGGAAAACACGTGCGTGTAAAGTTGCATAGGTTGCAGAGAGAGAGACAGAGATAAAAAGGCAGAAAGAGAGAGAGAGAGAGAGAGAGAGAGAGAGAGAGGAGAAGGCAAGAAGAAAGAGCTTTGAAGAAAAAAGAAGAAGAAACACGCGCGGCACCATCGCCACCTTTGCCAAGATAAAGAAAGTGAATTTCTGTTTTAAGGCGTTCCGCGGAAGGCATCGGCCCGAGAGCCTTCCGCAAGTAGTTACGATCAGATTTCTCGTTGGCGAACGCATTGGTGAGACCCAACGATGGATACAAGTTGCCATCTATCACAGCTAACGACCGCCAGCAGAAGCCGAGATCTATCTCCGATACACCGTCTCGATTCCCTCTACATAGCCGTCTCTCTCCTCTTCTTCCTATCCGATAATTATTCCACTCGTCGTCAATAAAGATTCCGATGACCTTCCGCGACAAGTTTTCAAATCGAGCCTGTAATTCTCACGATTGCAAAATACGTGGGCCCAAGTCGTAATCCGAAATCGCGACAACTTGAAAATCTAACAAATAAATCATTATTAATCGAATGCTGCGAGTTCAATTTAGACGCTCCAACTGATTTATCGATCTCTTGAATTTTTTTCGTTCTTTATGATGGCGAAGCTGCAATTACGCAACGAAGCCGTCGAGATTTCTGATCGCGAGTTATTTTATACTTGAGGGAGTTTCTTCTTCGATCTTTCCTTCAACGTTGGTTTACGTACGACGATATGCAACCCTGTCTCTTTGTCTCCCTTCTCTCCGCGCTCGTTCCTCCCACTCGTTCTCTCCCAGACGGAGTCTCCGCGTCTTTCGCTCTGTGTGTGTGTGTGTGTGTGTGTGTGTGTGTATGTTCGTTCGTTTTTATTATTAGCTACCACGCAACAATGGTTGCGCAACGTTTTTTATTAGCCGACAACTTCGCCAGGGCGATCGCGAAATCGCCCGATCTTCCATTTGTTCGTTCGAACCTTGTTTTGCTGTATCGATAAAGAGAATTAATCGCTTCGAAAAATTTAATAAAGAGCGCTATTACACAACGTTGTTTTCCTAAAAATTACTAAGAAACGCTTGAAACAAATCCGTTGAAAAAAAAAAAAAAAAAAAAAAAAAAAAAAATTAATCTGTATATGCTCATACGCGTTTGACACATGGACACGCGTACTATTACTTAATAATACAGACACGACGCGACGCGTGTAATGTCTCCGATTACATACTTGATTTCTTACTAATCGTCTTATATTATGTTGTATTAGTGATGATCCAAGAAAGGCTGCCGCATGCTTCTCGAAATATCCGATATATTATTTATTTATTGGCTACAGTGAGCAAGAGCAGATTTTGGCGACGAAAGCACAGAGTCTCGCTCTCGTTGATGCGACGCTTGTAAACGATATCACGTGCGAGTCACGTAACGATCCGCTGAAAATCCAGACGCGCGCGAGTTAACAGATCATCGTTGCGTATTTTCCGCGATGACGTTGCCGGATCGAAAAAAATCTCCTTCTCAACGTCGTCTCGGACGACGAAAGAATTGAGATTTTTGAGCCACTGTTCGGAAGAGACCTTGAAGCAGTAGTAATAGCGGTAAGACACAAATGTGTGCGTGTGTTGGTGAACACGAAGAATGTTCGACGTGGCATGATCTTGCCATGTGAAGATGTATGTCATCTGTGCGTGGCACATTCTTGCCTCTTTCGGGCATCCCCAGAATACAGCGGCGTAAAGTCCTTGCGATTTTACTTCGAGGACGCGCAATTCTCCGTAATAATGTCGCACATATTGGATCGATTCGTACGCGCATACGTGCAACTTTTTCCATTCCCATCTTTGGAGAGGGCAACGTCCTGACGCTTACGTGTCGCCCTTCCCCGCGAAGAGGATAATGATGAAAAAGAGAAGGAGGAGGAGAAGAAGAGAGAGAGAGAGAGAAGGAGAAAATTGAATGACGACACATCGACGTTATTGTGACGTGTAGTGTGCAAACGCTGCGTCACTTCTTGAATTCCGCCAGCTTAGAACAAAGTCGGAACAGTTGCGCGAAACGACTTTTCCGAAATCGTTTAGCCACCACGTGCACGTAAGCGCGTAAGAGCTTTCTCCTTCTCTTCCTTCGTGTGCACCTGACCTGGCACGTGATCGACGCGCGTTTTTTTTTAATTTTCTCTCTCTTTCACTCTTGAACCATTTGTTCTTTACTCGAGTTCGTTGCCATTCGTTGATAAGATCGGACGTATTCAAAACGTCATGTTTTTCTGGATTCTATTTTTGTTTTTTTTTTTTTTTTTTTTCTCTTATTAAGAAAACTCTGAAGATCATCATCTCTTATTTTTATTATTCATTCTTTTCTATTTTTACCTGTCGATGGCCAGCCAGATTAGATTCCCCTTTTTTTCGGGTCAGCATAGACCAATTAGAAGAAGACGTTCTTTATTCGTCGTATCTCGTATCGCAAGGCGTAATAATAATACGCTCCTCTTACTTTCTCGAGTCCTTTAAACGGGCGAGGAGAGTACGGAACGCATCGCGCTCCGGAGCCAGTCGTCGAATGGCTGATTCTAGCGGCTCACGGTCCACCTTATATATCCGTGAGGCTCGATCACGTGGTTCGCGTTCGCATCCAGCATCCCCCACCCATTGCCCCTCTACCGTAGCTACATACACGCATACAGCTCGACCGACGTTTCTCGTTGTATATATATATATATATATATAATGTATATATAGGCCTCCCGGCTTGGAGCCAAATGAAGAAGCCGCCTCGCCGAGGTTAAAGAGCGCTTGCGCCGCAACGTAATACACATATACGTACATTTGTACACGTGAACACGCATACAATATCCATACATATCGCAAAGAAACCAGGCGGCCAACCGCGTTGAGAAGCGCATTATACGGACACAATGCGATGTCGCGCATCTTTGAGTCCTTAAGTCCTCGTAAATCGCCGCGCAGATTCGCCAAAGTGATACATACGACACGTGACGAGGATCCGTGTCATGTATGTATGACGTCACGGGTATACGAATAACGTAACGATCGTGACGAAAGCATAGCTCTTGCCATAAAGAGAATGATCAATGTCATACGGATATTTTTTTTTACTTTTCTTCCGCTGCTTTCGAATCGATCGCGTTGTTTTCTTCATTTAAGAAAATGCTAAATTACATTTGTACATTCGAGCAAGATTTCGAGGTTGATTTAAAGTTGACTATTATTCTCGTTATGCTACCGAACCTCTCCACTTTCTTGTCAATTATTGGCTGCGTAACTATTTTTTGGAGCGCGTGCAAATTTCATAATTTTCTCCATAAAAAAAAAAAAAAAATCAAGTATGTCATAACAGAGAATAATGTAGTCTTACGGTAGCACGATTTCTTAATCGTAATCAAGATAATAGCCAAGCATCAATGAGCAAGTAAAATCATGATCGACGACTTAAAAGGGTTAAAGGAGGAGACGAAAGAAAGAGAGAGCCGAAAGGCTATTGCTCGCGAGATAAGCTGTGCGAAGTGGGTTCGGGTTACCCTTCTGTAAACGACCTTCTTAAAGACGGGTCGAGGAGGCGCGGACCGTTGCGATAGTAACCTACATAGCGGCGATGGACGGCAGTAGAGGCAGGCTGATCGAGCCCCGCTTAGACGCTTGTTTACGGAGGAAAAGATGAGACAGCAAAGAAGACTACGAGGATCACGAAAGGCTATGGCCAAGTTAATTGTTACGAATATGTGGGAATAATTTTCATAGACCATGCGTGACCGACGTGGCTTGCCATCCTGTCTTCTCTGTCCCATCTTATGCGATTGCTTGTGCTCGATGAACCATGGCCCATGGAGGAGAAGCGGCCGTTCCACCTTCTACCATGGATGCGACCTACTGGTCTTGAAACTCATCATTATGCGCCTTATAAAACGACGCTGCACATTGGTGATTATAGTACATATGCTCTCCGCCGAGAAACGGCGGATTCGCCTTTTCGTAATAGGGATACAGCCCACCAGAGAGGGAGAAAGGAGAAAGAGAGAAAGCGAGAGAGAGATATTTATATGACGATGTAACATTTCTCTTCTTCGAAACGCGCTCTCGTTGCGAAATAAACGACATAATGCATTTCGAAATGTAATTGAATTAAAATTAAATACACTTTAAAATAATTTTTAAAATAACATCAGGTTTTGAATATGTATGTGTACATCGTATACGCGATTAAAAAATTTGTAGCTGGAGAAAAAGAGAGAGCATATATACTCTCTTTTTTTTTGTGTATATATTTTTTATTAATTAATAGAAATTACAGAAATTTAAAAAGATATTGAGATCAATTTTCGATGTGTTACATTAAAGCTTTTAAAAGACAATTTTATTTAATCTAACGAAATGCCCAAAGTTTAAAAAATGTCAATATTTTGAATACTCTTGCTTTATTTTCGAGATATATCGAACGAAAGAGGAGCGAAAAAGATGTAAAATACCACTTAGCGATATAAAGAATTTTTATGTATATTAACGTTGCTTTTGATCGTCTCTTTGACAAAAATCTGCAATATTTTCAAAGACAGCAGCTGTCTGAATTCTCGACTCCCGAGTCGTGAAGTGGTCGAGATAAGAACGCGTGTACTTTGCACGCTGTCGAATGATATCGATTTATCATTCTCGGCATTCATTGCCGCGTAAGAGCAGACATTGGAGCATTTCTTCGCGGCGTTGTCAACCATCAGATTTAAATAACTCGACACAACAACGAGACAACAACTTGTGTTGTATTCGACTAACAAGTAATTTTCGATAGCTGCAACATTAACCAAAGATAAACTGTCACTAAATCTTGGAATAATGTTTTTTTTTTTTTTCTAGTAAATATTTAATCTTTTTGCGAATACGCTTGATCGATGAATAAGCTTGGACGAATAATCTATATATCCAAATAATAATCATCTTATAGGCTCATCTTTCGCCTATATTTTCTCAGAAAGATATATAAGATATATAAGATTACCAAGTTTAAACTTGTCTTTAAGAAAAGTCATCTTTATAACGAACCTCCGTATGTATCAGTTGCGATTATTAAAACAAACGTCTCTGGAAGGAAAATTATTTGGTCGCGTCGCGGACGCGATTCAATGGAATCTTTCGGCGAGAGATTCCATTGAATCGCGTCAAGAAGCTTTCCGAGAAAACGACCAACGCGGGGGCGTTCAGTTGAAAGCGACGAGGAAGGAGGACACCGTGTGCATTACGCCCACCAGGCGTCCCATGACGTCACCGGTCGTCGATATTACAACCCTTCTCGAGAGAAGGGTCGCGGCGCGACGCTTCCTGCTCCCGAAGTTTCTTCTTATATCAATGCGCGTCGCGTCTATTACTCGAAAAATTCGCATCTTGTAATCATCAATCGGATCGAACGTGACACGGGCTAATAATCGAAGAACGATGACGCCACGATACTCTCTCTATCTCTCGCTCTCTTTCTCCACTATTTCGGGAAAGCTGCGCGCTGTCGGAAATTTCATGCTTTCGGACGCGCGATTTCTAAAATGTGCAGAGAGAAGGAATTTATGTAAAAGGAGCTCCTGACTTTTACAGGATTTCATAACACAATGCTTAGGTAATGGCTCTAATAAATTATGATAGAATAGAACGGCGATTATAAAAATTATCGCATTAAAGATAAAAGAGCGACATGTCCTCAACACAAGGTGGGACGCTTCGTCGACGCTTCGTCAAACCGCGGCCGCTGTTTATTTCCGTCGACCGTGTCGTCTATTTTGGGGCAGCGTCGGATCGAATATGCTTTTTCGTTCCGGTGTTTCGAGATCAAGGAACAACTCTCTCGTATTCTCTCTCTCTCTCTCTCTCTCTCTCTCTCTCTCTCTCTCTCTCCTTCTCTCTTCCTCGCATATTCCCTATACGCTCCCTCGGCGTACAAAAATACAAGCGAGTGAGAAAAGGTAGGAGGACGATCAGCTGTGTCGTCCAACGTATAAATAATTCCCGGCCCACTTTTACAATGGCTGTGCAATGCGCGAAGCTGCCGTTGCTGGCGGAGCTGATTGTCGTGATTGTCGTCGCCAGTCAACGTGCTTCAAAGAAGACAAAGTGTGAGAGGAAACTGCGAAAGGGGACGTTATTTAATGCTCCATCGAAACTCGGCGAGACGAGGGCGAAGCCTTTTTTTTTTTTTTCCAGAGAGCTACCCTTTACGGAATAATCGATGCCCAAGTAATTATATGTTTTTCACTTTCCTTCCTTCTCCTCCTCGCAAAAAATTGCAACAAATTCGCGTTAAATTAGCGTTCAATTAAATATTAATCGCATCAAATTTACCTCGATTACGCGCGCACGTAGACTTCAAATCTTATTCCGGTTTCCTTCCAATTTCATTTGGAGAAACGATTCGTCAAGTATTCTTCGTAAAATTGCTCGTCACTCTCAATTAAATTGATGTACGAGAACTTATTTGCCGTATTATAATAATTTGCGTTTCTCGTGTCTCCGCTGCAATCGCTCGTAAAATCGCGATTAAACTATCAGCGGAATAACCTCGATCGTTAACGGAAATGCATTTAACTTGCGTATAAACGCAAGTACGAGTGAAAGAGAAGAGAGCTGAGAGAGAAAAAGAGAGAGATATCGACACAGTTAATTACGACGGCGTAGAACACGCGATGCAAGCGACGCGGCTGACGCGTTACACTTTATTGACGTTACGTCAATCGTTAAACATATATTATCATTCTTACACACGCTCATTTATACGATAAAGAGCAGCCTGCTTTCGCCGCAATCGATCGATCGCATCACCATTTTTCCAAGATTCACCATCATGAATATTCCGGTCTCTCTGGCATTCCTCGTAGCGGCGGAGGCTCAAGAAAAGTCAGAAGGAAAGTCGGTTACGATAAAAGTCGACCATCTGAGAACCTCGATGTCAAATGACCAAGTGTCGGCGGCAAGAGAGGAAGTAACGATGAAATTTGAGTTAAATGGCGTTCTAACACTCGTTTAGTTTACCAGGCTTGGCTTGTTTCATCAAATTGAAAGAACGTTGGTCGTGAGAGAAGCGACGTGTGTAAGCACGATTGTGTGTGTGGCCACGAGTGAAGAGGAGAAGACGTAGAAATGCGAACCTCCGCCGCCACTCTCGTCTTACGCATTCGCATGTGTTTCGTGTAAGCGCGGCGCATTTTTATGCGCGAGGCTGGAAAATTGCTGTAAACAAATTTCACTTGTGCATCGATCTCGACAGGGATATGACGGATACGGACGATACCTCCGTCAAGCGTATTCAATCCATGATGCATTAACAGTCATTTGTCGATACATCGATGAGAGGAGAACGAGGAGAAGAGTCATTTGCAGCTAGCAAAGAGAAGACGGCAGCGGAGAGGAGGAGGAGGAAAGACCGAAGGAAATTCGTGTATGGGGAACAACGGTATAGCGAGCTCCATTCAGTGTAAAGCCAAGCGAGGTAACGGTTTCCGGGCAAGGATGTGGCACAGCCTACATACCTTCGATATGAAGTAGGAGAAAGAGGTAGTAAGACGGAACGAGACGCTGGCGAATCAACGAGAAGAGAAAAAAGAGAGAGAGAGAGAGAGGCATGGACGAGAAAGAGAAAGAAGGACAAATCGTCATCGTTGCCGGATAGAAACGCAATTCTGTTTGCTTCCACTCGCTAATAATCTCTCATGTGAATAGAAGCTCCACGAATCGAAATTGCTGGCAAATTCTTTGTGGCGCGTATAAGAAATACGAGATACTGATAACATCATCTGAAATGCATGTTATCACATCAGAGTATAATGATGAAAATTTTTGACGATATTGTCGATATCGAAATGCCGATATCACATCGTAGAAGATCGTAGGGTGATGCTATATGACTCGCTTTCACTAACTATTAGACTTGCAATCTTATCCTATATTGCGACATACGTCTTTGCAACAAACCTTTTCAAATTGCAACAGATTTTTTCTTTGTACGGAGAGAGAGGAAAGGAGCAAAGTCTCTACAAAAAGAGGATGTCGGGAGAATTAATTTACGCGGAGAAACTCTCAGTAAAGAGATCGTTATTCGGTCCGCTCGCTCACTCACGCTGGTCGAGAGATCCGAGATTGGTCTTTCTTTTTTTTTTTTTTTTTTTTTTTCAGACGGCCGTTAAATTTGTTCGTTTCTGGCAGTCGAAGGACCGCCGGCGAGCGCATTATACAAGAACACTTTCGCCGGCGTACTTGCTTTTACCTCCTACCAATCTAAAAGTGTACGGATATTCCCCTCCGTTCCTTCTTGAGAAGGCGACACCTGAAGAACCGAACGCCGATTATGCCCCTTCTACCAAGTGTCTTTCTCTCCATCTTCTTCTCTTTCCCGCGCGCGTTTCTCTCCTGTCTCTAACTCTCTCTCTATCTTTCTTATTGGCTCCTGTGAAGAATCCGGATCTACGCCTCAAGGTTTACATAAAAGAGGCTCTCGTTCGTAATGATCGATCTGGTTGTCCTTGTGGATTTTCCGTCGCCTTTCGTTTTAATTCGTTCGCTTAAAATTCAGAGCAAATTCTTCGCAATTTGCAAAGTATTATACAGATGGAAAAAAAAGAATCTTAGAAATTTTTTTTTTTTTTTTTAGTATATATACAAAGCCGTTAAAAGCCCAGATTATTTTCTTAATAAGCATAGATTCCTGATAGAGAGAATTAAGAACGATGGAAGATGATTAAATTATTTTTTCAACGCGCGCGAGAAGTCGGCGAACGTGTATATAATTAAATATTTTTCTCGACTTCTTTTGCTGAAATATCTCGAACGAACCGCGCGATCTCGTCTCGACGATCGTGATGGGAACGAGAAATCTCTTCGACGTATGTTTCGACATCGCACCGGTTGCCCGGCGGCGGTAACACCTGTGCCGCCTTCGAGATGCCGTTCTTTTCTCACGTGAAAAAAAGATCACTTGTCCTTTTTCGCCGTTCGCGATCTACTTAATCGATCTGCCAACGATCTAACGTCCCTCGTTAGACCGCTTCGGAGCGTATTCGATCAGGATCACTCCCGTTATTAATCGAGGATTATCTTAATATTCATTCGGCAAGATTAGCGGATCTCTCTGCCGCCGATTAATTATTGACTGTATTCGGCGGTGATAAACGCATTCAAATGCTGAAAAAGTATGCATTTTATTTTCTTTACCGAAAAGCGCATTCGTCGGAAATAGCTTTTTTTTTTTTGTCTTTATCGCGCTTGTCTCCTAGAACACGCGATAAAATCCCACGCAACATGCTCATCATCATTATATAAAATCTGATATCCGTTTGTATAAACAATCAAGTTATTATCACTTTGCAAACAATAGAATTATGTGATGAATTAATATTGCTGTATGTTAGAGATGCCTTACGTCGTTTCGAGAGTATCGAAATTTCTATCATTACCTACATTTAGCATTGATACTTTATATAAGATGGTCTATAATTCGTGGTACAATCGGCAAGAGACTGATTCTTCGTGAAAAAATTAATCAAAATTGTAGAATAAAATTTTCTCAAATGGAGTTTTGTTTTTGATAAAATCGACTTTAAATATTAGCCTCTTGCCATTTGTAGCGCGAGTTATGGACCACTCTGTTTATTTGGAAATTATTGTAAGATAATGTCACGCAAACACAGAAAATACTCGCGCCTCACGTTCCATCTCTTTTCCTTCCCTTCTTTTCTCTCTATTTTTTATTATTATTTTAATTATATTAAAATTTAAGCATCACTAGAAATATATATTGTATATAACAATATGAATTTCGATAAATATGTCCAGTTTTTCCCGAAAGAGCCGGCCTATGCCTATGGAACACAGTAATTGACAGATAAAAAGTCGGGCACTTTGCAGGTAAGAAAGTTCCACGGATCCAGTATAAAAGAAAAACCGACAGCGATGGCGGTGGATTGAATCTACATAGCGTTAATATGGTCAAAGTGAGACAAATTCCTTGGCAACATCTACTGTGCATTGCCAAGAGAAAAATTAACTTTTCCGGTTGCCGGTAGTAATCAGCATATCTAATAATATATAGAATGTACATGTATAATGTATAGATGAGATACTGTTAATAGTTGAATTGTAAATAATTTACTTTAACTTACTACTTGGTGCGCGTTTAATCAGACGTTATCGGTCGATCAATTGCTCCTCTCCCATCAATTATTTCGTCTACGGGTTTATCTTTTCATTGCACCGCTGCAATTATTCAATCGACAAAATCAGTACATCCGCATTTTGTTGGGAAAATTTGGAAAGTCCGTGATTTATTGTCGTTTCATGCCCATCGACAAATTTCGCGGAATTTATTAATATCACACACATATGCGAAGACGATATTTTCAAAAATTATACGTGACATTGAGCATTATATCGCGTGAAATGATGAAAGCTTTTTCGGTTGACTTTTCGCAATCGCGCGATTGTTTGACATTAATGTGCCGCCATTGACGATTGTTATTGCCTGTGGCACGTACATAACCGCGTCAACGCTTCTTGCGCAATTAATGTACGCGAAAAATATAATACGCATATGATAAATAAAAAACGCCACGACGTCGATCTTTTCGTAAAGTTAACAAGTTACGACATACGCGATGACATGGAATTCTTGCTATAAGAAACCAAAGAATTCCGTCAAAAATGTTTATTATATTTCAAGTATAACAAGCCATATATGTATGTGTATATGCGAGAAAAGAAAGCTAAAGTATACTTGAATAAAAATTGAGCTTATATAAATATTGAGATCCGACAGTTGCAGTTTATCTTTTGCATGTATCGATATGGCATGATCTCGACTTCAAAGCGCAACGACGATATGACCATTGCAGGTGAAAGAGAAGAAAGGTAATTTTTCGGTTTACAGTCCAGTACACTGCCGTATACACGGTTGCGCGTGTATTTTCGCAAATATTGTGCGAATTAAATGGCACACGCATTAATTTCATTTGTCAAGTGAAACCTTGTACGAATAATTCTCGAGAGGTAAAAGAATAACTGAAATATTCGTTATAAATCGTACGTAAATAATTGACGCATTCGTGACGCAATCATTCACTCTACCTTTTAATCCTTTATGTCATGTTAATCGTACATATTATATTTAAAAAAAATAATATAAAATAATGTTAGGACATAATTAAGTTTTCACATATTTAATACCGAAAAAGTAAAATTATCGATATCATATTTTATTAAATTAAGCATTCCTAATCTTTAAAAACGCAAGAATTTTTATCTTTATATCTGCAAGCTTTTGCAATTCTTATTTATATCGTATATGGAGAAATCTTATCCGAGAATCATTTCTGGTAGAAACAAATATGGTGCTATTTTAATCTTCAAAGAAATAGATAAAAGTAACATCGTTCCATCGCGTATCAATTTGCGGGGAAGTCTTCACCTACCTTTCCCCGCGTGAGCGATAAGATAAGTTGACCAAAGAATAAAGATTAGTTTTTGTTTTTTCCGGGTGATAAAGCGTTCTTTAACGGGAATAAAAATAAAAATAAAAATAACTGTTGTAAAGCCGATCCTGTATTTGATATTCCGATATGTAGCAATTTAAAAAAAGAATTACTAAAAATCAAGATGTCTTGATTTTATATATAAAAATCAATTTAAATTAATTCGGATATTATATGTCCCGTATTAAGTCGTACGTAAATCAGTTTGTATACAGATTATATAATTGTCATTACGTTTCGTGTACTTTGATTTAATTGTAGGTATATCCGTATACGGCCAATGGTGTATAAAATATATACGATCGACTAACATAGTCCGTGTGAAATAACTCCGACCCGATGGCGGAGTGAAAGTTATTCGTCGCTAATGAATTCGTAATTTCAACAAGTAGTCCGCTACAAGTCGCCGCTTGCGTTACGATCCGAGCGCGTATCGACGAAGAAGGAGAATGAAAGGGGATAGAACGGGCAGAACGGACAGAATAGAATGGCACAGAGAGAAGGAGAGAGAAAGAGAGAAAGAACGACATTATGCGGAGAGTGCACACAGGCACGCGCGCGTGCGTACAATCGCAGCAATCGTTGGTTGCTTGCTTGGTTGGTTGTCGCGCTCGCACGATCGCGCCCGGAATTTCCGGCCTAAATCGTTCACACCGTCCGCTTGCCACGGCTTGCTTACGCGACCTTGCCGCGGATTTCACTCGAGGACTTCGAAAGCGAGACGGCAAAGTTCCGCCGCCGTAATCCTCCGCGAATGGCCAGATATCTTTTATCGTATGTAAAAGTTGCTAATATTTTCTACGATGTTGAAATTATAAACAAATTCGAGAGAGTTTCTTTCGGAGAGATGTAACTTTCATTAGAAATGCATTATAATTATCTCGTAATATTATAGCTTCTGAAAAAATTTCATATATTTAAATTAAATTTCTTAACATAATACGTCATTAAAAGTTGTGCGTGTACATGTGAAACTCTACACGTACACAAGTAAATATAATTAGGAATTCATTAATTCTTATAAAACGCAGCCCAATAGTATTCAAATTGAAAATATATATAAGAGACGGATGTTTATCTAGGTTTATTCGATATGCGCGATATCGCGATGTGTGGCAGGTTTAGAAGCTCGATGATCGCGACAAGGAAGTAACAAGATTCTCCGCGAGCCTAGCAAGCAGATCGCGGCTTCGAGTGCTAGAGGACTACATATCTTCTGACTTAATTAAAGTAACGGAATGTACAAGCATCCACGGCCGAAATAAATTATATATCTTTAATTTCTCTTCATATTTCTTTCAACTATCTTTATTACATTACATCTGTAAAGAGAGTTAGCATTTCTTTTCCACAATATTGATGTCTATGTAACTGATAATTTTACTCTGCTAAATCATTGTCGTGATTGTATCTAGATATGATAAAACACAAACTATATATAATTCCTTAAATGAACAAACCTAAGTAAGATAAAGAAAAAATTGGAAAATTACGTTATGTGTATTGTCTTTATTTTGCGTCATTATTTTCAAGACTTTTTAATCAATGTATCTTTTGTGTTCTTAAACTCAAATAAATAAAATGGTTATTCGCGCGCTTCTCAAGCCCTCCTATTATTTGGTTTATTTTCATCGAAACCTTTCGTCATTATATTTTTATATATAATTTATGTAACACTAATAACATATAAAGACTAATATATATATATATAAATCATCTCCTTATACCCCATTTTTTTTCATTCATCTTTTGTTCAATCCAACACAAGAATAAACGATACCTTTCATCAGTCCGTATTAACATTCATCGATCATTATTATAATTTCTCTTTTATTAAAATTATTATCTCAAGAAACTCTTCTCTCTTCACGGTATGCGTGCCCTTGCGTGAGACATTGAGACATTGAAAAGGGGAAACTATTTGTTGCCCGCATAGTTCGCGTAGCGTATAGTTCGCATGAGAAAAAGTTGGCGCGCGCGGACGGCAAGCGGTGAAACCGCGTGGCGTACGTAATTTTCAAAAGACACAAGCCTGCTTGAAACCGGTACACCGGTCAAGTAGCGGTGTGTATGCGTGTTATGTGTACGTGTGTTATATATACATATAACCGGTGTGTCTTTTCCTATCCAGGCCGCGCGCTACGATACGACGTCAGTTGCGGCACGCGGGAAGCAGGGAATCCAAAACCGCACGGCGACACTCTACTTCCGCTCTTTACACGCTCCTTACGTTTCCTCAGACTTTAAAATCCGTTTTACGGATGAGCTTCGCATACACACGACTTATCACGAGGAACGTCTCGATCTTCGGTTTATCGAATCGAAAAAGCGAGCGGAAAAGCGAGCGTGACAATATAACAATCGCGGAAGATTTATATTAAAGTGTCACGCGTTACTTATTGCATTTATTTTTCAACAAACATTTTCTTTTCTCCTTTGTAAAGGTTTTTAGCGATTAAATTAAAATTTAATTAAACAATGTGACATAGCCTCTTTAACAATTATTTTATTAAAACAACAAAAATTAATTATTAAGATTTTGCAGTAATAAAGTAATATCTTGCGCACAAGTAAGCTCGAAATTAATCGAGAAAATGTAAAATGCATACTTGGAAGGGAATGTGATACTCTTAGATTATATTAGTCTATAAACTATAAAGCATAACCATACGTTTTATTTTATAAACATTTGCGATATTTAAAGAGAAAACAAAAGAGAGAGAGAGAGAGAGAAAAATCTCAGTAAAGCGAGAATTCCCGCATGGTAATTATCCTCTGGCGGTTCACTCGCGCGGATTTAACAAATTATCAGGGCGATAATCGTGCGGCCATAGGGCGCAAGAGAGCGTGGAGGAAAAGGCCGTTGTGTAGAAATACGATCTCCTGCATGTATACACGTGTGTCCGAGTCTCGCGCGGAGAAGCGCGATCGATAAAGGTAATTTATTCCCCTTTTACGTTCCCGTATCCCCGGGATAATTAACTGCTACGCGATGTCCGCAGCCCCCGTGATAAGAACGGTGGTTTACTGTGGCTAGAAAACCGTCGACGCGACGCCACGGATTCTTGCTCTTTTTTTTTTTTTTTTTTTCGAGAAGGCGCCTTTCGAGTCTTCTGCCGCAACGTCGCGAAAACTCAAGCGAGAGAACAAGCCCGTGTAATTAATTACACCCGCAGTGATTAATGATTTTGTCTCGTTCGTCGACAAACAAGGCGTGCAAGCTTCGTTATTGGTTTAGCAACGCTTAATCGTTGAAGCAGAGTGAGCTCGATGAAGTATCGATACCATTATCGATTAGAGATGATGGGTATACCGCAAGAGAAAAAGATGTACATATGTTGCATCTAACGGATGCAACGATAACGATAAGAAGATTAAGATCGAAATTTGTCGTGCATTTGTTTAGGCACGGTACCGTTATATTAGGCTATTTTATTCTAACGGCACTGGCACCTACTAATTATCCGAAAATTTCTTCAACGGTATCGGCTGACGTAATCGGCAGCCGGTTTTAAGTTTGGCACGGGCCTCCTCCACATATCCCCGAAGAACGTTCTCTCGAGCGTTCGGTCGGCCGCGCGATAGCATTAATTAATTAATCAAGAGCACACGAGCCGCTCGACAAAGCTAAAATTTTATGAAGTAATTTTATATTTTCGACACGCTTGTTATCGTGTGCATTCGCTGATAATAAACGCTTTCACGATCGCTGCACGTGTTACATAAATTCGACTTTAACGTCCTATCGTCGATACGACGTTATTATTGGACATTAATACGTCGTGGATTTAACTTTATTGTCGAAAATAATTTCGCGTATATACAATGTATATACAACGCATTCTAATGCAAAATTCGCCAAGTGTCTTTCATCGATTTACAATCAATTTTGAAGAAACAAACTATTTAAATTCAATCTCTGTAAATATTGTCTATAAATATCCTTAATATACCTACATGTATGATTCACGGGCGGGTATCGCAAAGAGGTAGTTCAAATATTCTTATACTCTTGTGCGTTAGATGGAATTTTCCACAATGAGATCTAATCTAAGATATGAGAAGCGGTAGAGAAAAGATAGAGAGAAAGTTAGAGAGAGAGAGAGAGAGAGAGAGAAACAGGAAAAATCATGCAGAGATGGAAGCACATGGCGGAGATACTCGATCCAAGTGCATATTTTATGTGAAATTGTTCTCGCGACAGAAAACTCGCGTGCGATTGTCGCCTTTTCACTTTGACGTATCGCTCCTCCGTCATAAACCGGAAAATGCAGAGGAAAGAATACAATATCGACGCTACTTATGGCTGTACATAATCGACTTGGTCGGTCTTGCAAGAATGGTAAAAGTAAATAATATTCACTATATCGGGTAGTGAAGATTAAAAAATTTGTAAAAAATTTTAACATCCATATATATA
>JBCEZV010000072.1:82969-117802 GCA_039654365.1 Cataglyphis livida | reverse complement strand
GATGTAAAATGGTATATATATATATATATATATATATATATATATATATATACCATTTTACATCTCAGTGCAATATTTAAATAAATATATAAATATTTCAATATAATTCGATATATATATATATATATTGATATTGAAAATTTATGCTGCTTTATTATTATTATAGTCATCACCGGAAATAAAGACGCATTTAAATAAAAATGAGCTATCTGAGATAGCAACACGAAACATCGGTATTTTTATGGAAATAAGAACATTCTTCCGGTTCATTTAAAATTTATTTATCATAGTCATTATTATTGATGTCATTGGATAATTGATGATTTTGGGCAAATAAAAAGACTACCATTATATTCAGCGACTCAAAAAGCATAAGATCACATGTATAATACATAATTATAATTTTTAGACAAAAATAAGCACACGTCTTGAGAGAGAAGATCATCTTAAAAGCAGCTTCGAAATAACGCGCTAACTGCGCAAGTTTTGCAAATCTGACGCAGATGCACTAACAATATGGATGAGTATACGCGAAAGATTACGAAAGAGAAATATTGCGAACTCTTGACTGAAATTCGCCTAAATTCGAATGGCGCGAACTTTGTTACGCGATTGCAGTTTCGTTGATTTATTGCGAGCAGCAGACCGGCAATTCGCAAAAAAAAAAAAAGAAACATGAGAAAAAATACAGGAAACTCACCAACGCAGGTTAGCAGGTTGCTGGACGGAGAATTGCGAATAGTGACAAAGCATACCACGCCATGTCAATAGCGCGGAATAGGATTAATGAAAAATACCTGTCGATTGTCAGCGAACTGCTTCCGTCAAAATTACCACATTGATATCAAAGCGATAGTATCTCATTTAAATAAATTTGAAACCTGTTACACATTCTTATCACATAACACCTCTTTTTTATTATATATGTCATGTAACACACGCATAAATAAGAGCTAGAAAAACATCTTTATTTTATTTAATTTTAATGAAAAATATATAAAAGAATCATTATTACATATTCATACATTAGAATTTTTTGCTTTGCAATCGGATTTAATATAGCCACAAATAGTTTGCTTGTGAAATTAAGCCGCAAAATTTACCCCTGGTAACTTTGCTCATGATATCTACCTACATCGATTAAGAAATGTAAACACACTTTGTGTAATACATGTATATTCCACGGAATGATATTTGCGGATATATTTTCTCTATCATATTAACGCCTGACAAACAGGATTTATGATATATGGAAGATAAATGCATATCTGATATAACGATTAATGTAACATTTTTAACCGTAGTGAAATCGAGCGTGTTTAGCCGATTAACAGATTAATTTCCAGATTAATTGAGTAAATAAAATGCGTAATCCAAAAAATTTTCAAACATATGTATTTATTTCAGAGTCTAACGATTATTGAGGATAAAGATGTGCGCTGCTGTTACGTGGCAGATCTATATTATATATATATATATATATATATATATTTTTTTTGTTTGAGAAATAGCGCTTCTCGCTTCCTAATTTTCAGTGATGTCAGAGATTCTGCTCCCCGAGAACTCTCACGAGTTCTTTTTGTTCGCTAACAAAATATTCCTGCAGAATAATTATTCAGACATCGAATGTAAATCTTAGGCATTATTTATGTGCGCAAAGATCGATGTTGATGCGCACACACGCTCTTTAAAATTTCCAACAGTTGAAAGATTGTCAAAGATCAGAGTGAAGTAGTAGATAAATAAATCATTTTTATAGTAATGAATAAAAAAGTTAAAAGAATCAATAACTTTTTGATTATTGGAAAAATAAATCCGATTATTATCCGAAAAATAAATGAACAAAAAATTTCTATTAATCTAATAATAAAATAATAATGCGAAGAAAAGAGCGATGCAAGTCTAAAAAATTGTAAAAGTCCAGTTACACGTTCATTCTCAAATGTCTCTGGAATTTATAAGAATTTTGCTGACAAAGATTTAGGGACAAATCAAAGTCACACATATTTTCTCCTGATATAAGCTTTAAGGATTAATTACGATATTGTAATTCACGATAAATCATGTACCGCTAGTATCGAGAATTTCTAAAAAAAAAAAATCCATTTCAAATTAAACAAAAAAGTTTTTCGAATGAAAAATAATAAAGTTGGACATGCTATACTTTTTTTGGTTTTTGTTTATATAAAATCGATAAAATTAATTTTTTTTTTTACGGTATTAAAATTAACAATAGAAGTTTATCTTATCCAATTTGATATCGTACAATCCGTTGCAACACATACATGCAGGTAAATAAAACAACATCTCGACGACCACGTCCGAGAGCAATGGGAAGCCGATGAAGGACGAAGGGAACGGGTCAATTACCCCCAGATCACCGAGAAAGATTTCAACGGTCGCTGTCGTTAAAGAAAATATCAGTGGCATATGGCGAAGCTTTTCTTAAATATCGTTAAACACGAAGGCCGTTTTTTTTTTTTTTTTTTTTTTCTAGCAAACATAAATAATGCGCTTTAATGCGCCGATCGCAATAATTAATCTGTGATTTCAGATTTCTGTGAAATCAGATTTCAGACCAACTCGGATTAATTACGATCTTAGTTAAATTTGAATCAAGGCTTAATTGCACGATTCAAGCAAGCATTAAGCAAAATCAATTAGTGATTCATATTTTAGGTTTAATGATTAATCGAAAAACGATATATATAATTAGTGTACTTAATCTCTTTTATTTTTGATAATTTCTTCAATTCCTCTGATTTCTAATTTGATTAAGCTTTGAAGAATATTCTTGTTAATGCACTTGTGTACACTATGATAAAATTTAAGATTACGTTCGCGCAGATCCGAAGCTATTAAGCTGAATAAAACGTATTTGATACGAAGTAATGCAATTGCATATTTTTTCAGCTTTCCACGTAACAAAAATACACTCGATATTCGAAGGGTTTTTGGTCCGAGAGATCGAACAGCGGCGGCGAGAGAAAATGTGTATAACCTTGCTCGAACGACCTCGATCGCCTTCACCGAAGAACCTTCGGTGTGTGTGTATGTGTGTGTGTGTGTGTGTGAAGCCATGACGAACACACACATACTCAAGATTTCGCGACTGCTCGACCGGCTGAGAGATTGGACTCTCGCAACGTCACGCCATTGTCGCGAGATCTCTCTCAAGTATAATGCGAGATGTGACGTTGCGATAATGTGAGAAAGATATCATGACCAAATCAAAAATTTAATATACGCAAAAAAATATATGTATATGTAAATGATGTTATAATAAAAAAAAAATGTAGAATAAAATACAGTATGTAACATATACGTGTGTAAATATGAAAAGATTTATAGATTTCTCTCTAAAGAGTTGCATAAAAATGCCGTGAAATAAAATATTCGCAAATAACTTTATGTTAAATGACTATTAGCCTTTGTTGATAAATAACATGAAAAGAACGTTTTGAAGGTGTTCGCTGTCCTCTCACTTATTTTCACCAAAAGAAAAAATCTTACCGTGTTTTTTTCCCCTTATTTTGTATAACCCTATTCCGGTATTGCATAAATTTTTAATTAACTATCGAGATTCGAAAGTCTTTTCCTCTATCCATCCGTCTCGATCATATAAATTGCTAGGACGGACATACGCGCCGATTCATAAAAATGCAAACGTATACGAGATGATTAATTCGTTCCTCTCGTACTTATGATTGTCGGTAAATGAAAAAAAAATCAATGTCGCTACGCGAAATATCAAAGATCAACTAACGTTATATCATAGGCACTAAATAGTTTCGGAGAAATACAATTATGCTTATATAATTAATAGTGTTTGGCAAATGTTTTAAAAGAGAAGATGGATAGATGCTGTTTTTTCACGAATGGTAATTTTTTTTTTTTTTCAAATAAATAAAATAATCATGGTATCTGTTTGCGCGATTAACGAATGTTCTATATCTCTAATCTATCATAATCTTTACTTAGTTGACCGATAAAGCAGCGCTTAATGCTGTAATCGCGTACGACTTTGACGACTTATACGATAAAATCGATAGAAAGGAAAAAAATTGCTTTCACTCACCCCTTCATTTTGTAGGAACTGTATTTTAGGTTTCTCGATAATCTTATGCTGAAACAGAAAAAAAGTCATGATTAATTCTCTTTTTCTCATAAAACAAATATAGATAAATAATTAGTTGAAAAGCTAAAAGATTAAGCTGTTGCGCAAAAATATTTTTAAGCTATCGCTTAAAAAATTACGATAAAAATACATGGTATAAATCGAATCGAGATATCGAACATTGTCAAAACGACGATTATTTTGAAATCGAAAAGCACGCGGATACGAAAGCCGAAAAGCAAAGTCGCGGATCCCCGTGCTCATCACCGAAGGTTTTAACAGCAGTTTATTCGAATGAGAGGTCGATTAGCGTAATTACTCGGTGTCGATTGCTCATCCAACTTGGTCACGCGCCGTTGATGATTGACAAAGCGAACGCGTGCGATTAAGCCCGCATAAAAACGCGCGACTGTAAAAAAAACCGTGACATTTTGTAGGCCCGCGTGAAATACGCGCCTGTATCTTTTGCCGATAACCTGGAAAAGGGAAAGTCCGTCAGTAAAAGACCATCATCGTTCATCCTCGTCCATTATTCAAACGCGATCAGATGTTTGTCGATAGAATCGCCGCCAGAATGATACAATGATAAGCTCGCGTGATAATAAATCGCAATTTTGTTTGCCCGTGATGAAATATTTTTTCCATTTTCAATTTAGCATTTACTTTGATTTCTCTTTTGAAATTATTCAAGCTAATTTAATTTTATGAAAAGCTCATCTTTTAAGTTTCTAAACGCGAGTTTTGCCTTTATACGTTCCATGTGTATTCGTCGATTCTGTTGCTCGTTAGACTCATGTGTACGTGATTTGCTAATGCCATCGTCCACGCACAACAGCGATGCACGCTTACGCTATTCGTACGTATTATGATGATTTCCACTTATCGTTGGTTTGGAAATCTGTCAGGAAACAGACGTGCATGCGGCGGCGGCACGCGAGAAAATTAATCGCGTCGCGGAAGATCGCGTTTATTCGGGCGCGCGCCGGGTCGACTAAGATTAACCTGCTATGAGTATTGAGAGATGGAAAAAAAAGAATGATTTGCCTCTTTGCTGCAGCGCAATCGCGCGCGGTATATCGCCCTGTGTCATTTCACATAATATACTTTCCCTTCCAAACAACCATTAGAGTAAAGTAAAACGACATAACTCATTCTCTTTAAATTAGCACACTTTCCAATCTCCCGCAAGAAAGAAGAATGTGATGCAAAATTTTGGACATCAAGTTTTTGGACACCGAGTAAAGAAGAATTTATAAATAATTTTCTTGAAAATAATAAATAATCTCTCTCTTTTGGAACGCACACAGCCAAATTCGCACTCGACGTACTCTTATGCCCGTTCCAAATTGCCTGAATTGATAACGAGTTGAAATTATTACGCAGAGTGCAGAGGAGATTAATTAATTGTTAGCTAGATTTAAAGTAAACGACTTATAACAGTGGTACTTGGTTCTCTAATATATGTTCCAGGTGTGCATCTCGAGCGACACGTGCGAAGCGGTATTTTTTCGCGACAATTTCTCCATGGTCGGAGTATTTGGACCGACGACCGATGACAGTTACACTTTGATAGCGCGCGGAAAAAGTGACGACATTAGACAATGGCCGAGAAGTTCGTTGGCGGTGGCGGCGAAGGTTTTACAAGCGGCTCTCTATCACGTTCGCAATGACAAATACTAATATATCGTATTGCGTATCCCATGTGTACTCGTGGATTGTGGTATATTCACGGCGTAATAGGGTGAATAATTATACTTCCACGGCGAGTTGCATAAACGCGACGGAATAATCAAGCGTCGTCCTGCTCGCCCCGGTCGCTTTCACTCGATAAAGGGATCCATTACAATTTTAATTATTCTAATAATTCACCTGTCTTCCGTTCGTTTCGTTATTCGAAAGCACACCTCGAATCGTCGAATTCTACGCAGTTGTTCACACATCGATTAATATACGCAATGGTTTATCGAAAAATGTCGTGAAATAAAAGTTTCCCTTTAATTTGGATGTTCGAAGAAACATTATTAGAATAAAAAACAGTTGAGCTCAAGGGAGCTTTAGCGGACCCTTGTGCGACGGTCGAAAATTAACAATAGTCATCGACTGCAAGCACGCGTGCGCATCCACAGGGATATTAAGAGGACAAAGTGTTTTCAGAGGGTGTCTTTCTCTCCCGCGGCGAAGTAGTAAGTGAAATTTCGTCGTCGCCATCGCTATTGTCGATACGGGTCGTTGGCCTCAACGGTCGGGAGAATATGGAAAGGAGAGAAGGCGAAAGGACGATTGAAAGAGCTTACCATTCGCTGATTAAACTCGTTTATGCGACAACATTTATAAGAATGCAATAATTGATTGTAAAAGAAAGAGATAAAAAAATGTAAGATGTGTGTGATTTTATCGAAAAGGTAAAAATATATGAAACATATTTTACCGTACACTAAAAAGATTAAATTTACAAAAGACGCGACATTATATACATATATATATATATATATAATTGTATAAATATAATTTCCATTTATATATTATTATTACAACGTGTATAAAATTCAAAAACAAAAAAAAAATACAAGGCCAGACATAAATAAAATAGTAATATAAAGGATATAAAATAAAACGTCTTTAATTTTGCCGATCACGAATATAAAATAATCGATTCGCATTCTTTTCTGCATTTTAATTTGACGAAAACGAGACGTTTCGTGCGCCTCGTTTTAAACGACCTCGAAAAGATTCTTGCCAGCCATTCTCAAACAAGAGAACCTCCTCGGCGGCAGGTCAATAACTCTTCGTCCTGGGCGCAACCCCTCCGACTTCCCCTCGCCTCTTCACGCATCGCGTTCTCACCCCCGACGGCGGACGCAGAGACGCGACGATAGTGACGGCGACGGCGGCCCTTTATCCCGTTTTCTACCAGAATTGGATCCTTGATCCAAGTTCGTCGCGTTAACAACAGCTCACCGAACATCTTGGTTTTTGCGAGTTATTCGCAGATTAATTATTTGTGTCGTGCGTCACATTCAACCGATAGGGGGATTGATTGATTCGTTAATTGCTAGCAAATGGAGTATTCGATTTTTGATTATCGATTAATTATAACTAAACAGCATGTTTACAGAAATACCTTCCTTATAATGATCGCACATGCGTTTTTTTTTTTTTCCATTTGATGAGTTGATGTTAAATTATCAATGGCTTATCGCTGCTTAATTAACACGCGCTGATTTAGAGACGCTGATTATTCTTTAATAACGAGTCAATCACGAACTATCCCTAACGTGGCGCTAATGATCTGTTTATGAAGAAAACGAGTGAAACAGAGTGATATTCCAACATGTGCGTTTTCCTGGTATAACGAGAGAAAAGCTTGACGTCTAATTCAACAATAATTAAAAATATGTGTACGCTTAATCCTGCATGCGAAAGGAAAAGGACGAAAAAGCAAGAAGTCCGAACGCCTTTTGCACGCCTCGATGTTTCGACGCATAAAATGTTTATTCACAGATATTTCGAGAATGTCTGCGGAAATATTTTCTCCAGCTGAGAATGGTGGGAGAAATTTTTCCAAAAATAATACTCTTGAAAAGAGTATCTTTCAACTTTATATAAAGATCCCTTTATGGCAATTCGAAATCTATACTTTGTACAAGTGCAATAAATGCGTTAAAATTCTCCAGAAATATATAGCACAGTAGGAAAAAAGAAAGATATTATATATATTTCAATAGAAATAAATATCAACCAGAAGAAGTGGATCAAAGTCTTTCTCAAACCAAATTTTATTTTCTTAGCTACATGTAAATATGACATAGTGACAAGTCTTCCTATTTGTAAAAGCACATTCATAACGATCGCTATGATAAATAATGGCTATATATTGTACACAAGAGCAAGTGCGCTCTAACTTGTAGTTAGACGACTCGACTATTTTTATTCATTCGTCACTTTTTTTCGAGCGCTTCCTTCTGAATGAATAAAGGCGAAAGCGTGCGCTCCACTTTGATTATTAATTCAATTCTCGGGAGCAGAGATATCGCGCGCGATTCTACGCCATTCTACGCGCGGTTCTTAACACACGGTGTTAAGAAACTACTTAATTAAGTAATTAAACACACAATTATGCGCCGTGTCGTCTACTCGTGGCCGCGTTTGAACCGTAAGAATCGTTTTTATAGTATTAGCCATTAATTATTAACTATTTTATCGTTGGATAAATGAGATGCGTCTAGTAATTAGCATATTACGGGCTATCGCAAATACAAAATGTCAATCGCGCGATAAACTCAATATCGCAATTATTATACAATTGATTCGGCCAAAGATCCGCAAACTGGTACTAAGGAAGATGTATACCGATTCACGGAAAACTTGAAAAAGCCAAACATCTTTCATTAATATATGTTTAGTCGCGATGAATTTCAAGAGGAATTATATTTCATGCTGACGCAGAGAGTAAGCGCACAACTAGTGCAAAAGCCGTGCAATCACCGATGACTGTCCTACTTTGGTCTACGACCAGACAGATTCGCGGCTCGGTGTGTTGGCCGGCGCGGAAAAGGAAGGTGGTTCGCCAAAAATCTCTCGTCTGTCGATCGACTCTCAATTAATTGCTCGGCGCAGGCATAATCGCCTTGCGATGAGAGGCATGGTTGCCGGTTTGCAACAGGTAGACAGAAGCAGACAGCAGGCAGCAGGCAGCACACGGTGCGCTTATTCGCCTTGCGCCGCGACGAGAAATTCGCCAACACCGCCAACTGGTTCACTTTCTCTCGGGCGGCGAACTCTAGCCTGCTGTTCATTCTGCCTCCCTTCGTACGTACACGCGCGTACGCGCACACATCTATACGGCGCACGATTGCTGCACGCAGACAACACGTGCACGTATATTACATATGTGCATATACGCATGCGCACATTGATACTCATCAATTTTGAAACTGTAATTTTTACAGATTAAGCTGGAAAATGATAGTCGCGAGCCGTGGATATTCAAGCCTGATTTTTAAACCTAGAATAGAAGAGCAATAAAATCTTACGTAAAAATTTTTTCTATACATATTTTTATCAAACTGTGAAAATGATATATGTTGTCGAACATCGTTCGTGATGATCCCGGAACACTATCAAAATTTAAATAAGTCGAAAATGTCTGAGAAATTTTTAAAGCGCAAACATTGTAATGTAAAAAATTTATTTCAACAAACGATTAGATTTATGAGCGATAATTGAGCTCTACGTACTATTAAATTGCGCAATTAATTACGCATTTCGATCTTGCAGGAATAAAAGAAGCATTCGCTAATCCTTCGATCTTGCCGCAATCGATTATCATAAATTCGCGAACAAACTTGTACAGATAAGCGTTATACGCGGAATTTACGCGCGGTGTGCGCGAACGACGAACGACGACGAGTGACCGGCGAACCGGGTTTTAAAGATCCGGGCGCCAAGCTGCGAGCGTCGTAATCAGAGCGATTAGGCGTGGCCGCGATAAGCGCCTAGCCTAGAGTCTAGAATACCGTTTGTTCGTTCGTCGCCTGTTTAAACGCGCGCGGGCCATTGTTTTTAGGTCTCCCGGTTGTCTGTCGCCACTTTCGAACGTATGCCTTTCGAAATGCATTCGTGCAAGCTACTACTTTCTCGTAACTTCCATTCCCGATCTGTCTACTTCATCGATATCTGCCGTTATTTTCCCTTCGAAACTGCCAGACCGCCGAAAAAAATTACTCCTATTTTAAAGAGACTCGTTAAAAATTACTTTACAATTGTACAGTGTAGAGATAAAGATTGCATTGAATGTTTTGAAAAAAAAAAAAAAAAACTAGCTTCCGTAAAAATCATGCTACTCAAATTTCATTATTTTTTTCGAAAATAAATAGTTATAATTTTTCAAAAAAAAAAAAAAAAAAAAAAAAAAAAAATGAAAAGAGTTTGGCAAAGATATTGCGCGAGTGAAGATACCAGAAGCTTCGATACCGTGCTCAGTTACGCAAACGACACGAAGCGAAACGATAGGCACGTGAAAATTATCAGTCATAATTACGAGATGCTCGAGGTACCTCGTCGCGCGCTCGAAACATTGTCAATTCGAATTCAATGAGCCGCGATAGGTTTCAAACCCGAGATCGGGATAATTGGGCGTGTCTGTAATCGTCAAACAAGTTTTGCGCACCGCCTTTAGGAAAAGAAGAAATTGAAATTTCCTGCTCGATCAATCGATTGTCGCGATCGAATGAGCCGCGCGAGTTGACGAAAGGACTGCCCTTCTCGAGCAGCAAAATCCATTTTAATTCGCTTCGCGCATAAAAAGCGGAATATCCTGAGAGAAACGAGCGAGTAAAAGATGCGTACCATCACGTCGGCAAGCTGCAGAAAAACCATAGCCGATATTTAAAGCATATTATTAACGCCTTATTGAGTAAAAACTTGGCAAAATCAATATTTTCTCTAAACTTTTTTTATCCTTTTATTTTTTTTTTTCAATTTGCAAATTTTATTTTATCTCTTTAGTTGTATAAAGTACAAATAAAGTATCTCGTTTGCTCCTCCCTGATGTAGAAAAGCAGAGGCTGATAAGACTGAAAAAGAAGAACGGCATCGATCCTCCAAACCAGCGACGACACGAGTCCACGACACAAACTAACAAAAAACTTGTTTCGTGTTCCTTCTTTCCTTCGGTCTGTCTGTCTGTTTAATCTGTTTAATCAATTACCATACTAATACGAAAAATATCTGTGAATCTGTCATTTGATTATATATACATATATATATAAAATTTATATATGCATAAGATTTTAATAATTTTCAAAGATTTATATTTAAAAAATCTCTCTCTTTCTCTCTCTACATATCACTCTCTCTCTCTATACAATTTTGCATATTTAAAAAAAAATCGTCCCAAACTTTGTATCATCAATTCTGTAAAATGGCACGAACGCGTTTGCATTATGTTTTTTAGTGGCAATAATTATCGCAAGGCTGTAAAACATCGCGAAGCATGCGCAAGATTGGAGATAAAATAAATTTACCGTCTTCGCACAACGCGATATCATAAATAAACCGCGCAATTGCGTAATTCGCAGGGGCGATCGTTTCGCCGGAAATATTTCCGAGTAGGAGTGAGGGAGGGGAAAAGAAGAAAACACGCAATGCGATATAATTCGTTATAGTTGATAACGATGATCCAGTTGTATAATTTTTACCGTCGGTGTGGACGGACGGATTTAAATTACCAGACGGCATGGTCACGACAAAAAATTCGAATTACCAACAAGAGCATACAAACTCAGTTAGCCCGGGATACAATAGACTCTGGCTTTGTCGGGATGACGCCCTTTTTTTATTTCTCTCTTTTTTCGGTCGGCGAAAAAGCGTCTCGTGAAATAGAGAGTAGGTTGAGGAACAAAGACTCGTGGATGATAAGAGGAAAAGCGTGCGGGACTGAGGAAAACGAGGGGAGCAATACGGAAAGACCGGACAATCGGGTACCATTATTCGTGCGTTACCTTCTTAAGGGCAGATGCACAACATAGGAAGAAAGAAGGAAAAACTGCGTGCCAGATACGAGCATAATGACAAGGACCAAACGATCTCTCGCTTTTTCCAGTCGAGGATCTCGAATTGTTAGATGGGAAGCTCTCGTCGACTCTGTTCAACCTCCGTAAACCGGTAGATGTAGGGTCCTTTTCGCGTACACTACGACTCCCGTTCTCGAGTTTGGTCGTATCGATGCCACATCGACCATTACCTGCGCATCTGTGTACTCGAGTTTGTGCCACGCCGAGCATCACCTGCCCTGTAGGGGCGTGTTTATACCACATTGAACCCGGCGATTCACACATAGGATGCTGTTGCACTCTCTACGAACATCACCGCGTACCAAGTTTCTCTGCCTCGGATTTCATCTTTGTATAAGAAAACGCGTTATGTTGACGGAGATTTTATACATACATGCATGCATACATACATACATATATACATACATACATACATACATATATATATATATATATATATACATATATATATATATACATATATATAAAGATTGGCCGATATTTCTGTAATTAATTTCTCGTTAATTATTGTGAAGATCGCAAAAGGGTAGAGGACTTTCCTATTCGTTTTAACCCACTCTACTTGCACATTACGGATGGAGCAATTATTCATATCAAGACACCCTGTATACACACACACACACACACACACACACACACACACACACACACACACACACACACACACACACACACACAATATGCGTATCGTTAGCTGCGGTAGTAAAATGAAATATTAATAATCGTACAACAGTATTGTTAGCCAAAAGTATTTTAATTTGAAATTTGAGATTAAATATTCTGCTTTCGGTATACGTAACCGCAGGATTTTCCAACTACTATGGAGAAATTTTTCCAACTACCGGGAAACGATGCGCGTCCACGATAATTCATTCTCGGACGTTTATTTCGAGAGAGAAAACACTTAAATGCGATGAGCAAGTAATGACGCGTGAAATATAAAACGATAATATTATTAAACTCGACGCGATGTATCGTCGCTTGTAAAACGACGAATACACACGGATATCGTCCTGAATAAAGTTGGTTGCGGTTTCTTCTCATTTCTCATTTCGCCGTTTATCACATTTTGAGCATACGTAACAGTTATCTCGACCTTGTATTCGCGATATTTTGTTCATCTTGAACACGGCGGCTTAATTAATTCACCGGAAACTTACCGCACACCAAACTAGTTTCAGCAAAGTGTCTCGCGATTTTACTCAACTTTTTGAATGATCGAAAGCCAGTTCAGCTCGTTCCCTAAATCCACTTTTTGTAAAGACAAAGAATTCGTACATTGATATATTGATTAAGATTAAAATTACGCTGGCATGCTAATGCGCACAACCAAACATTTTTTAAGTTAAAGCATGATACTAATTTAATAACAAAATTTAAATTTTAATGAAGAAATTGTAGACGATAAATATATAAACGATGACGAGACGCGACGAAGAGGTGTCGTCGATTATTGATTCGTAGAAACTCGACGGCTTCGGAAACTCGGTGGTTTCTAGAGGGCGGTGACAGGACGAGACGATCGAGTAACTTGACAGACACCGAACACGTTGTCAAGTGCTACGAGCACTTGGAATGAAAACGCGGCGAACGCAGTTTCAGCCCGGAAGCTATGTCGATATTGACAGAGAGCTTCGGTAACAAAATGGCAGTTTCGATAGGGAAAGAAGCTCTTCTTTTTTCGCATACGAGTTACTCCGCTATACATATCATGCCATTCGTACATTGTAAATCGTCTTTACACGCCACCGACAGAGAGACGATGAATGTGGTGGGGACGAAAACCGGAAAATATGTACGGCGCCGGATACACGCTATCTTTCTCGTGTCGAATAACCGTCCGCGGTTAAGCGAATGAGAGAACGATATCTTCCTACAAAACTAAAACACGCCGCGGAGTAAAAGTTAAAGATCGTTTGACGCCGACTAAACTTGAGAATGAGTGAATAACGCGAATCATAAGAGCCGTCTTTGTGGGACGATGTAGTGGGAAATATATTGTAATTAATAAAATAAAAAATATATAAATAATAGATGAATCCGTATGATGTGAATATTAATAAGTAATTTCTTGTTTTTATTATAAAACATGTGTTCTTTTCTATCACATTTCCGACACAACATATATCTAATTTCTTTGTTCCATTCGTAATAGTCTTATGGTCGTTGAATCGAACAAAAAATGCGATAACATTAAAATCGAATCCGTATGCATATTAGCATAGTGTAGAAAGATGTTGTATCGGGAGGTTTACAATACTTAAAGGAAATGGATACGCTCCGTTTCCGCACATTGAATTCGATTGTTGAAATGGCAATTTATACGACTCTCAACGGTATCGTGCCGATATCAATGACGCGAATTGTATCGAAACCGAGCGCTCGCGCCAGAAACTCGTAGGCGGATAGAAATGTCACCACGCAACCGACACCTTATAATTCGTCACGCCGCGGCGGCGGTTTCACAACCGCGTGTGTGACGAGGTACGTAACACACACAGCACTCGCACACAATTTAGATACACGCGATGCGCGCCGTCTTCGTGCGCGTATATGCGTACACGCATGGCTGATCGCAATGGAAGGCTAAGGGAGCGGAGTGAAAGGAGCGTAAATCAGACCGAAAGACAACAAAAAGAACAAAAGAATGCAATTCGTTGGACTAATCAGAAATGAAAAAAATCACTAAAATTCCTTAAGTTTGCCTGTCGTTGAAAATTGATTAATTTCAAGTGGAATTTGATTAACTTTCCGACTCTACATATAAAAAAAAATGAATAAATAAAGTTCTACTATATCGAATAACCCATTTGCAATATTGTGAATAATTTTGATATAAATATTCGCAAAAAAAGATTCTTGGCGTAATTTAACGATAAGTGTAAATGTGTTGGAACTTTCCATAATTTTACAAAAAATAGATTGCCTTACCGATTAAATTAACTGATCAAATGCATCTGTCAATTGGTATTGATATTGGTATTCCTGCTTGCAGCCGATTCTATTTGTCCATTAGTTTCCGCGCGTACGTAAGATTTTTGCGTGTCATTTTTTTTTCTTTTTTTTTTTTTTTTTTTTTAACGAAAAGTATCGTTGCGCAAAAAGCAAAATTCAGAATCTTGTCGAGCGTTATTACGAATCGACGTCACTCGCTACATTTCCGCGTCATTAGCCTTACTCCTCCCACGTATGCAACTTGTGAGAAAATGTGTACAGAATCGCGTGGCCGTTCGCGTCGCTACCGCATCCAGTATCGTGAATTCATTAATATTACGATTCTTGTCTAAATTGCGCATTCTGCAAGGCACGCGATGCCGCGAACTTGAGAACGCTATGCCACTGTCATCATTTCGCGTCATCAGACAGACCAGTAGAATCGGGGTCAGGAGGTTAGGCTCGGATAATTTCAACGATATTTTATAAAGCCAATCCGCGTTCCATTTCCGCGTTCGTCCCATTTCAATAATAAAAAAATCAAGATCGTATCGAATGTTTGCTATAAATATTTTTGCAAGTGTTAAAATTTTTTATTCCGAGCCGAATAGAATGGAGCTTTTGAATTATCAATTTCAATTTGTTTACAATCAATTTCAATTGTTTCTTAATAATCTAGACAATACGATTTAACAAAGATCTATAACATGTGACTTATTATTTTGTAGTCTCTTTTTTATGTGCGACAATGCTCTTTTTATTAACGACAAACCAATCCACGCATCGCAAGAAGCGGATACTCGTTTCAAGCGACCTTATATGCCGAGATAAAATCGCGATTCTGTCTGCCGAATACATTACAATCAGTCGCGGTTTAATTTGATGGCGATATCAAGGATAAAAAATTAATTCGATGACGGACGAGGAAGGCTAACGATTGTTTCCACGACAAGTTTCTGAACAACGGCCGTACGGATATAAGAGAAAAAAATCTCTAGCATGACAATAAACTATTTGGAAAAGGAAAGCAACGTTCGCGTTTTCGATTCCTCGCAGCAAATTGATGATAGAATTCGAGGTGGAATCGAATACTTTGGTTTCATAATGATAGATCTGTGCGCAAATACTTTCCTATTGCAAATTGAAACACGTCTCGATCATACAAAATTTAATACAAAATCTTTTAGATAATAATATACAAGAAGATATATGTGTGCAACTCGACGATTCTGTTTTTCTAGCTCACTAGAGACGATTTAACGTTAATGAAAATTATGACAGAATCAAGCATAAAAGTGACAAGCATGAAATCGCAGTGAATCTAGTAACGAACTTTTCTCCCGACGTAAACATGTGCGTAATGCGCAAATCATCTTGAAGAAATTTCTCAAAGCGTGTCCGACCTGTTTTCATGGAAAGCCGGAAGCGCGTATCGATAGCAGCCGTTATGTTCCGCGTCGAATGGCGCATTAGATATACCTGTCTACCGGAGAATATCTTTTAGCTTTTTTCATTAATTCCTATGATATCACCATTGCTGCATCGCTATTTATGTTTGAAATTGGAAATACTTTACACAATTATATGCCAAGTCACGCAACTTTTAACGCAAATTTTGACAGACGAGCGTTTCAAGAGCAATTTATTGTAATCAAAGCTTGTATATTTCTAAAAGAAAATATAAGAACATTGAATTGCGAAACCGTATAGTTGCAGTTATAAATGAATATAAGAATGTTAATCCTCGGTATGTCTCTCGGCTTACCGCACCATACATGACGGTCCATTACAATTATTAGAAATAATCAATTGAGAGTCCTTTAAATACTGAATCTTGAGCATTTTCCGCACATTTCTCTACAATGCATCATTGGTATGTATCTAGGATTGTACACCGAACAAAGCGCAATTGTTTCTCTAGTCGTTGTCAAATGTTGCCAAGTATTTGATTTGTATCACATTAAATTTCCGATAAATTGACTGATGTAATTAGTAAATAATATATTTAAGATAAAGCGCATTTTTCATAATAATATTTTCAATTTCCTTTGATTAGTGTGTTTTTATTATTGTTTTTTTCTCTGATAGAAATAAACAATTTAATTTTGAAAAAAATAATAAATATTTTATTTTAGTCTCTCATAATGCAATTTAGAAAGAGAGAAACATTAATTTGATCATCGGAGAAAATTCTATTAACGAAAAAAAATTCTCAATAATTTTAATTGGAGAATTTAATAATTTACACAATAAATTTATCAATTTTACAAAAATGCATATTATTTAATTTTTCAGGAAGAAAACACAGTAATATGCTCTGATTGAATAGAACTTTTCTTTTACGTATAATTTCTCTTCAAACTCGTAAAAACTACCGTTTCATGTAATACAATTTTATTTAGGAAAAAAAAGCCGTAAAATATTTTCAAACTAAAACTACATACCAAAGACTCCATAAATCTAATGCGACACTGTTCAGTGGTTTAATGGCGTTTATTGTATATCGAATAAATATTCAGCAAAGTATATAAAAGTATTTAACGATATATGTGCGTGCACGCAAAAGATGTATTTGCAGTTTCTATTGACCCTTGCAGAAAAACTTTGCATTTCCGTAAATGTTTTAAGTTTCCCAAGTCAGATAAATGTGTGTGTCATTCCCAAGAGAATAAGACATTCACATATGAACACAAAAACTGAGTTTTCACTGTGCCAGTAAATATTTCCGTGCCCCCCTCAGGAGCGTAGGGGGATGGCGCGCGCGTAAATTACCTCGATGCAACGAGTCGCGAGACAAGAATTTTATAGTACGCGCGTACACATTCTCTAACAGGGAAAGTCCATGGTATTATGGTAAAACATTGGGAACTCCCCGTGAACGATTAACGCGGCCGAGAGTACTTTTCTAAACTCGCCTCGTTCGCGCGATTTGCTTGTATCGGCGAAATGTAAAAACTTTCGCGACAAGCCAGTTAGGGCATATACATAATTTTCGATAATTAGAGAAATGTATATGATCGAACAGGTCAATATATATATATATCGCGTTGTACTTTTATCCAATATTCAACACCTTTGAAATTCTTTTCCATAATCTCTCTTTCTTTTATATCATTTAGCATTTGTTATATTCCCAAATAAGTAAAAAATATAAAATAAAGAGTAGATATAAAATAAACAATAGAGAGAAAAAAAAACAAAAAATATATAGATGAGATAATTCATGTTTGATATTAAAAAATGCAGTATGTGTGTGTGTGTGTGCGCGCGCGCGCGTGCGCAAAGATGTAGGATATTTACACGGAGAGTTGGAATGTTAATCCCGACGATCGCTACCTTTTATCGCTTGAATATCAGCGCCAAGGAAAGCTCCTACGACAATTATACATCTAGTCATATCCGGTATTGTTAAAGCGCCTAGAGATATCCATGAGAGTCTCACTCGCCGCGGTCAGATTAATAAGAAAAGATCTTTCTCATTAAGTTAATCTACGATAATACTTGGACTCGCGACTATCGTGATAGACAGTGGTGGCGTGATTCGATTCTCAGTTTGCAAAGTGAGCACGCGGCATTAATTTCTTGTACAAGAGCAACGGCCTTGAGACAAACTCTTTCAACGCCCCGACGTCCTTAGAGAGAAAGGACGCCTCTCAAAGGCCTTCCTAGGAGAAAGCTTTTGCCCCGCTAGATAACCACTGCACACGAAACACCGCGCACCGGCACCGACATCCATACAGGAATCGCATCACTCTCCCTTCACCGATCTTTTTATTGCAATCTCGAGACTTGACCATAGATTCGCGGCAACTCCGACATTCGCGCACGTCGCGTTTTCTTACGTACGATATTAACCTTTTCCAATCCGCTCTATACCGGCACCGATCACCGTCTCCTACGGTGAACTTATATTTACGCATGAACGTATACTTAATCGCTCGAGATGGGATCTTACGACTATGCAAATTGGTCAAAGCGCCGAGTTTCTCGAATCTATCTCTCCATTTCGATGAAATGGAATAACAATAGACCGAATGTGAACAAAGTCCAAATGCTAGAATATTGTCGAAAAATTCCTACGTCAATTTCGTAAGAAAAGAGACGATTAATAAAGGGAGCTCGAATAATAATCTCCAATGATAATACAAAACAAGCTCGGAGAAAATTCTCAATCGTAAATCTTTTTACACGTTCACAGAGATTGAGGAGGTTGATAGAGTTTCAATCGCATTACTTTCTCATCAGTCCGCGACAGATGAGACGACATGAGCGTGAAACCAAATATTAGAAAAAAAAAAAAAAAAAAAAAAAATGAAGATCTATTACCTTCAAAGAAATAAAAATTCTCCCATCCCTAAAATGAGATTAAAAAAAAAAAAAAAAATCTGTACAAAATAACGAGATATTTTTCGCAAAATTGTGATTAACGATAAAAGTGAGAGTTTATATTAAATTGCAATTCAACTCTTTGTATAATATTTTTTTCTCAAAAAGATATAGTAATTCTTTATTATCTATA
Organism: Cataglyphis livida; assembly: GCA_039654365.1. Lineage (NCBI taxonomy): Eukaryota > Metazoa > Arthropoda > Insecta > Hymenoptera > Formicidae > Cataglyphis > Cataglyphis livida. Next base: position 98,658 of record JBCEZV010000072.1, on the reverse strand, counting down.
ATTCTCTCTTTATTATTCATATAATTCATTTTTCGGAAATTTTTGCTAGAGATTTCCGCGCGAACCAGTATATTTTATCGCAATAAAATCGCGTTATCAGCGCAACGGACTTTAAGTTTCGCTGAAATATACCGCATTCTTACAAAGTAGTATAGTATAGTATAGTATCCCGCGTATTCGATTAAAGGGATGAAGGAGAATTAAAGAAGGGCGCAATCGGTCGTCTTTATGCGTTATATCCGCGGATCGTTGCGAGCTGGAAGCGGAGGGGAAGGGAGGGCAAGGGAGGGCTAGGGGGCTAGGAAGCCCAGCCGAGCGTGCGTCCAATAATTATTGCTATGAAATCGCTGCAGTGCACATCGCGTATCGCGTATAGCGTATAGCGCGGCGGAAAGGAAAAGCCGAAGTTATGGCGCAAGCTAAAAGACGTTCCGTTTCAACTTTTCTTTCGTCACAACCATCAAAATCTACCCCGTCTCTTGCAGCTATGTAAATTACGCGTGCAAGAACGAAACTTATTCCAAGACTCGAATATATGGCAAATAACTCTCTTATCAAAAATGACTATCTCATTTTGCACGCGTGTCTGTGTGTGATTGCTGCCATGGGAATTTCCGAGTTGCAGTTTGACTTATGCCGAGTTAAATCCCGAGAAACAAACGATGTAAAATAATTTCCATTTACTTTTCATGACATCAGCATTGTGTATTTAATGTAATGAGTTTATGTCATTACGTAAAGCCGATCTCGAAATAGAAGACATAAGTCAACTTACTTCCGATTAATTCTAGAATAAAAATCATGCAGATTAATCATATCGATTAATCGTTCCGTCAAAAGAAATTAAAGGAAGCTTTCGTTCTTATTTCCTTTCGGGAAACTCTGGAAAGAACGCTGAAGAGTGCTTAGATCTTCTCTGGGGAGAGCAAAGTTCACGCAAACTGCATTCTCATACCTTATAAGAGCCATTGTCCTAACGACCGCAACTTTTTACGATGCTTTTACACGGCTTTATCGTTTCAGTCTCAGACTGATACAACGCGACGATGGGTTGTGTGTTAAACCCATCGTGTCATAATGCTGCCGGGATAATTCCGCGTTGCCATGACTCCCGGCAGAGTCTATACTCGATACATAAATTCGTAATGACAGTTCTCCGGCAACTTCACAAATCAATTCATAGTATACCGAAACTTTTATGTAACATTGGCCCATCATCGATCTTTCGAGATCATCCGCATCATCTCATAAGGAGAAATTCCAAATTGAACGAATTTCATTCATGTAACGAATATATAATGATAGAATAACCAATGATTTCACCGATATTCTCATCGAAATTCAAGATCATTTTTGGAAGATGTAGATTCAATACACGGATAATGTCGATAATTATCATATCACGAGATTATTAGAAAATTAGCCAAAAACCCGTACATGTTTTTTCACATTTTAAAAAAGGAAATATCTTTATATATCGATATTCAAATAGATAGAGATGTAAAAAAATCGTTTATGATATAGAAAACAAACGTTAAAGAAATGTTTTTTGTTTCTTTTTTTATTAAAAAAAAAAAAAAAAGAAAAAAAAAGCTTTTTTCCAATTAATTTTCTTTTTTTAATAATATTATTTTTTATTAATATAATAAAAAAAAAATTTGAAATAAAAAATTTTAAAATTCTTATACTTTTAATTACCTCGTTTCAAAAGTAATTTTAATGCATTAATGAAGAGAATTTTGCAGCAAATTACATCAAACACAATATTTGAAGAAAAAAAAAAAAAAAAAAAAAAAAAAATTGAAGAGGCCTATTTTTTTCACAATTTTCACAATAGCAAACTAATAGACAATTAATATTTTTTAATAACCAAATTTTATATAAAAAAATATTTTCTTTTTTTCTATTAGCATCTTAAAAAATAAAGCTAACAATAAGCGAAAAGCTGTCATTATTATTTTCTTCATTTTCTTCTAATGCTCTGTATTATCAGTGCATGTCGAAAAATATAATATAAATAAAACCGCAAATATTCTTTTTTCTTCCTTTAATCAATTGTTTGTTAATCATTTGTTAAATAATCGAAGATAACTGATGTTCATAAGGTTAAGATATGTTATTAAACATCATCAGTGGTGTGTATATTTCCGCTACGGAAACGCGTGCGAAATGACATTTACGTGATACCATTGCACAGTTGTATAATAACGTTAATCATCGTACTAATTGACACACGACTAAATTATCTTAGTAGCTTGCCCATTAAAGTCGCTTTTACCTTGTCAATTTACATCAAATGACCGATATGCTAAACATGACCTTGAAAGAAAAAAGAAAAATGCGATTGTATGGTATCATATACGTAACGAAATGCTTTTTCAGCATCTCGCTGAGCAATTGTATGTATTAGTGCATGCAAATCTATGTGAACGCCTTATTGCTAAAAGATAAAAGCCAAGCGGTCCAACTATCGTAAAATACTACGACCACGATAAGACTCAGGTACATACACGGTGTGATCGCAGCAGCCTGGCAGCTATTTCATGTTGCGTTCAGCAGCTTTTAATCAAATAAACTCGTCGATCCGTCGACAAGTCAATAATTACTTAAGCATGAATTAATACCGCGTTCCCGGGAAACCGAAATAAATGAGCGTAACGGAGATGTTTGATATAGATATTCATTATCGATATTCACTGCTACATTAATATGAGAAATAAATAAATAAATAAATAAATAAATATATATATATATATATATATATATATATATATATACATATATATATACATATATAAAATGTTTATATTACTTTTATAATAATATTGTCCGTATTGATAATTAAAAAAAGCGTTTCTACATTTTTCTTCAAATATGTAAATGTTATGTAATCTGTGAAATAGGTCGAGAATATTTATTTGCAGTGCTGCGTTTCACGGAAAAGAATATCGCGGAACAAACGAGAGTGATATTTGCAACAGTGAGAGGCATGAGGCAAACCTCTATATGTATAGGGACCACCACACACATGTATACATATATACGTACGGATTTATTTACGACAAAATTTTTTTTTACGATAGGATCACCTATTTCTACATAATGTGTTTGCGTATGCGTGTATATGTTAAATAAATACAAATTAGAATAGAATCATGATCGGCCAAGACCAGTCGGTTTTACACACTTTCAAGGTTTTCAACGACCGGCATTACTTTTTGAAGCGTGCCTCCCCCTCTCCTTTTGTCTCCTGCGTAGCCATTCACTTTCACCTCGCATAATTTATTCTACATCGAGCATAAATTGAAGGCGTTTGACGTATGTAAGTTGCCAATTTAATAGCGTGATTACGAGATGCGATATCTTTTTTTTTTTTTCTTTTTTCCTCTTCTGAGACTACTTTAACGACTCCAATGTACTTTGTCGCGAGATATGCATCTCGCACGTTAATATCATCCGACTTTCCATTCGCCGTCGTGTATAAGAGAAAAACCGAGATCAAAATTCCCGAATTGCAACTTGGCGCGTGCGAATGTTTCGCGGCTTCTTTTCATAAATATATTCGTGTGATCGTTTGAATTTATTTAAAATCTCGCGATAATCCTTCCGCATCGACGACTACTAATTTATGACCGATTGTTCGAACACTCTGACTAAGCTATTTAAAAAATTTTGTCATTTCTTTGTATGAAAATTATAGCGATGAATTGGAAAAGATTGCGGAAAAGAAAAAAAGCAACACGAGAGAAACACGAAAAAATAAAGTTTCTCTAACAAAGCAAAAGGTGCAAAAAAATTGTAAAGAAAGAAAGAAAAAAAATAAGAGAAGAAAAGCTAGGGCAGTGCAATATAAAAACCTTTGTTATTCCATGTTCAAAAAATTGCTTCTGAATATTTCGAAAACATACACAAACATAGCGACACGCATTTATGATATTTACTTAAGAATTATGATTAAGAATTTTAAAAGTTATAAAAATTGTTTGTAAGCTATAGTTACTCCCGTAAATTGGACAATTTTAATATCTAACTAAGTAACAAATGTAGAAGCTTTGGGAGTTTGATAAAAATATTATTATAAATTTCATATCTTTGAGAAATCTTGGTATGTACTTTATAAATATTAGGTTGAGTTACATAAATATTACCGCAATAGATACTTTCTTTTTTAGAAAATCTCAAATGACTAACTTTGGTTAGTGATCTTTGTTTTGCCTTAATAGATATCATGCATTTTACCTGCACGCAGGAATATTTCTTATTTTTAAATCAATAAAAGTGCTTTGAAGATTGTTAAAAGTATAATTTTAAAAACGATAAAGTGAAAAACTTAGAGAAAAAGAAAGAGTGTGAGTGTATGTGTGTGTGTGTGTGTCTGTGTGTATTTAATGCCTCATCTAATGCGAGTTAGAAATGAAAATGACTATAAGAAACAAACGACAAACAGTATTATGACTGTATTCCTGACTTTGACAATAATTTTAGATTATTAGTAGAATAAAGATATTATTAGTAGAATAAAATTCACATTAAATAATCAGGTAATCAGTAGAGAGAGTATGCCTATATATGTATAAATACATCACAATTCACTATCACATGTGCCATCATTTCAATGAAAATCAGAAACGGAAATTAAATCAATTTAATAAATACGCCCACAGAAGTCCTTTTACAGTAAAAGCTGAATCGCTCATTCAATATAATATTTATAACGTTCTGTCTGGCTACAAATAATTTGAACCATGAGAGAGAGAGAGAGAGAGAGGGGGAGACTATCCATTTAACAACAGATTACTAAGAAAAAGGGGAAAAAAGTAATAAAAGAAAACAACAGAGAGAGAGAGAGAAAGAGATATATTCTCTGTCCCTCTCTTTCTATTTGTAAAATATACATGTGGTTGTTGCAGCCCCGTTTCTTCTGGTTCAAGTTATTCGAGTTTCAAGGAACAGCTGTGCACTTCTCGAAAGGAGCACGCCTCTTTACTTACGGGATGCCAACGCAGCAGGATCCGACCCTTAAAATCGTAAGGGGAGTTTCGCTTTTGAATTTTGCAGCATTTTTTAAATGATCATATGTTTTTTTTAAACTAACTTTATTGGCTTTCTATTTTTTCTTCCTCTTTTATTTGCTTTTTTTTTTTTTTTTTTTTTTTACTTGCATTCTTAGCTATGCCACATAGATTAGAATCATTCTTTTAATTTAAATATTTAGTCGCCATTGATCTAATTGTAAGCAGTTAAAAATCCCGACAGAAAGAAAATGTTTGGTCGCGTCTCTTATAATCGAGTTATTTATTTTCAAATTCTTTTATATCATGGAAAATCGTGAATTAAAATTAATTAAACTTTTATCGTTTTTTTTTTTTTTAAAGCCTAAGAAGCCTAAGAATTCTGATCGAGCAAATATGATAAAAAAAATTCGTAAATTTGGCATAAAGGATTGTAAATAATATCAAATTTTTTTTTTCTCTTTTTATCCTCTATTTATTTTATAAAGATAAGTTTAAAAAAATTTAAAGTTGCTTCGCAACCTATTAATGTAGGATATACGGTTATTCATTATCATTACACAATCTCATGTTAGTCAAACACAACGGAATATTCCTAAACATGGAATAACAAGTAGAATCACAATTTATCGACAACGAAAATGTTTTATCAAAATCGTTTTATCTGATTTTATGACGCTTCGCCAACGTATAAAATGCAATTTGAGTTGAAACGGGATTACGTAGTGACGTAATAAAATAAAAGCCCCAAAAATGATATCGGTGATAAGCGGCGGCGCAATATACGCAAGAGGATTAAATTCTATGTATTTTTTATCAATTTGCAGTATCTGAAAACAGTACATATTTTGGCATTTAACGGCTTTATTTTGACGAAGACGCGCCTCATCATACCATGATTTTTCTGCTTTCGAATCTTATGCGTGAAGTTAGAATCAGCTGATGTAAGAATTCGCAATCGCTTTATAACGCTTCATGCTCGTTAGACCGAGTACTCCTCGATTTAAAGCGACGGAAAATACGTGCAGCCAGAAAAGCGCCGGGCAAAAGTTAACGATAAAAAAGATAGAAAAAAATATGCCTTCTTTTTTACGAATATTTCAGTGAATCAGTGACGCGTCAATATTTAACACTCACTCAGTTATGCGAGAGAGCAAAAATGAGCGCAGGAAAATTCGCAGACGAGCGCGCAGTTGGATTAGATTGCAGAAATCATGCTATCGATGTGATGTGACGTGACGTGAAATGATTCATCTGTTTTCGCGTTCACGGCAAGAGAGGGAGGATCTTTGCAAGAAAGTTAGGCGGAGTTACGTCGGAGCTACTTTTCTCGTAAAGAATGCTTCGAAGACCGCACATGTAAAATTCCATAAGCAAGGAAGTCGTGCGTCTGGCTCCTTTACGCGCACGTAATAATTTTTCGATTCGGCTCGATCCGTGTTACTCTCGTGTTCTCGTATTACGTAATTACCTTCAAAGCAGCAGACGTGTCGACATCGCGCGATTCGTTCGCTCGCTGCTGCTGCTGCTCGAAAGCCGCAAAAAAGGAGATCGTACACTGAGACCGAGGCGTATCAAATTTTCGGATTTATCGGTCTGGCGAAAAATTCTCGGAGCTTTCTCGAAAGTGAAAAAGAAAGAGAGAGAGAGAGAGAGAGAGAGAGAGAGAGAGAGAAAGAAAGAGCAGCTGTTCGCGAAGAAAACCGGCCTTCTCTCGAACATGTTCTCCTTCAAGAAGAATAGATTATAGGAGGGAACCGAGAGAGAGAGAGAGAGAGAGGTGGGGAAGAGGGAGATAGAGAGAGGATCGAGCTAACTGCTAATTTGTCGAAGAGTTCCCAGGCGTCGGCGACGGGAAGACATCGTCACGACAAAATTTCGCACGAGATATGACGAATAAGTGAGCGAAACGATCGGATATCTCGCCGTTTCTCTCCTTGGCATGATATTACGATACACACGTACGTAGCCACGCGAGTGTATATACTCGCGCCACTGTCGCGACAATACGAACACATCGACAAGCGCGTGCGCGCGCTCATGACGATCCTAGCCTCTCTAATGTAAAAAGCATAAATGCTGATATGACGAGAACTACTCACCCGATTCTTGAGGTATTCTTGGATGGCACGATACGATGAATCGGTGAGCTTTGCGAAGATTAGAGACTTGTGTTCGTCAAAATTGTCGTGCGATGATAAACCATACTGAACACCTGGCACCAGCGCCATTTCTCCGTCTCCCATTTCGCCGTGTGCTTCTCACTGTCTCGCTCCCACCTGAGAATGATTCCTCTTGGCGCAAAACTTAACCAGCTGACACGTCCTCTCCGCTCGTTTGTTGGCGCTAGCCGTTAATACAGCGCACGACGATAACAAATTCCTCTTTCTCTCTGCGCACTCACGTTTCTCTTTTAAAACTCCTTTTCTCGTCTTTCTCACTGTCGTCAATCGGACGAGTTCCGCGCAGCGCAAAATTTGCGCCGTACGGCGCGCGGAACGAACACAGCCAATGACACCGACAACGAATATCTTCAGCCGGAACTCTTGACGCGAGACGAGACGTTGCCTCGCGAAACGTGTTTTTCCTTCTCGCCACGCTCGCACCACCTCTTCCCCCTCCTCCTCCTCCTCTTCCTCCTCCACCACCTCCACCGCCACCGCCACCGCCTCCGCCACCGCCACCGCCACCGCCACCGCCACCGTCGCCGCCGCCGCCGTCGCCGCCACTTCCTCTCGCGCGCACGGTCACCGTATGTTTTCTATCTGTCTCTCTCTTTCTCTCTCACGATTCTCAACACACACTATTATTCGCGATGAGCCCCCCGACCCCGGATCGGACAATGTCGCAGCGTGGCAGTAATATAAGCGATATTAACGATGTACCATCCTCGAACGTGCTCGCGATTTTCCATACACTCTATTATCTCTCAACCGTTGCATATTAGCACGCCGATACGACTCATTTCAAATTTTTCCTACAATTGCATCGAGCGATACGTGAGAGCAGCGCGCCCGTCGTTTTAGCGTAAAGAAATATAACTACACACTTTCGAACAGCCACCTGATAGGCGGGGCTACAGAGGAGACATCAACCAATCGCGTCGCGTGCACGGGAAAACTTGACAGCCGAGCCAAGGACAATTTCACCATCCTCACGCGGTGACGGCCAACGATCGACTGCCAACTGCTAGTCCGTTCTTACTGTTTCGCCCTGCGTACCTTTGTCGCCACCTGTCGGTATGGGCGCGAACTTTGCTTTGCTGTGTCGCCATAGACATAATATATCTAGATCGAATGTCTATGCACATATGTCTACTATATTGCTAGTCACGTAGCCAGACTTCCCAATAAACAATTTCTCTCTAGTTAAAAAGAAATAAATGTAGACATCCGAGACATTGCGTTCTTTTTCTAATTTTGATATACGAACCTACGAATTGCTAATAGATAATCCCATACAATTCAAGATGAAGCCTAATCAGCCATTTAGATAGAAGAAGATAATTCCATATAGCACAGAATGTTGCAGAGTTGCGACAACATTGTAACACTGCATCTTGTGACATTTTGAGACCTATTACGGTTTTCGAAACAAAGTAAGAAATACAAAAGTGAGAAAATTCACTAGAATATCTAACAATTTCATTTGTTGAAATCTAGTAAATCTATTCACTTTTATAATTTTTATCTCGTTTCAAGAATCGTAATAGCTCCCCTGATGTATATACCTATACACATATACATATATGGTTTATACAAAAATGTCGGTGAGCAGCGAAATTTCTTGAAGAAATTTTTTTTAGCTCAAAGATAACCATAACAAAATTATTATATTTCTTTATCGTATAATGAAATATATGCAAAATTTGTTATAGAGAAGAAAATATGTGGCGTGTGTTGACTGCTTTTACAAACGAGATAAAATCAATCATTAATGGGTGCGTTTCACTTAATGCTCGCAACGCTCACGATATCATTTCATTCTTATCGTTTACTGAAGGTTAAACAAAGATAGATGATGCTCGCGAGCGTTGCGATCGTTAAGTGGAACGTGCTCGATGGCCCGTATTTATAGTCTGTTCTTATATTTAAGATCGTTTTAAGTCGACTTAAAGGCCATTGCACGTTAAAAAATTTTAGTCGTAATCGTAAAGCCGTAAGTAAATCAATCAATCACAGTTCAAACATTCTTATTATGTTTTAAAATATTTGATTGTGATTGGTCAATTTTCTTACGGCCTTATGATTACGACTAAAATTTTTTAACGTGCAATGGCCTTAAGAATCTATTCAACCAATAAAATGATCGCACAGTATCTTAAGACCATACTCGAGAAAATCTTAAATATAAGAACGGATTACGGGCCAATATTTGTTTTTAATATTCTTCAATATTAGAATAATAAAAATATTAATGAGATGAAATTTTATCAACATAAAAAAATCAAAATATTCTACTTATTGCGATATGGATTTGAATGTTGACGAATTATTGAAATTCGTAACAATATATGTCTTTACTACCTAGGAATTATATAAGCGAACTATAGACGTATTGGTATCACTGTATCTTGATGTAAGAGCTTATTCTCTCATCTCAATAAAAAAAATAATTTGGTTATCTTGTGATTTGTTGTATGTTTAATAATGGCTTTGCAAAACTTTGGTAGTATTACATTTATATTACTGTTTATACATTTAAATGTAATGATCGCTACAGATTTTGATAAAGGTAGGAGAGATCCATTTGGTCCATATCCTAGGATACCTGATAAGGAGTTGATCCAGGTAATTTTTGAGCAATTGTGATATTAATTTCATTACATTACGCTTAACCTCAGTATTAATTGATTTGATTATAATTCTAATTTCAAAATTAGTTAGACTAAGATTAAAGTGTTAATCAATATAGGTGAAAGTATTTTATTAATCTCGTAGACTTTTAACATTTACAATATTGATGGAAAAAAAAATCATAAGTATTATTTATTATTTCAGAAAGAGATAACTTTTGCGGAGAAATGCAAGAAATTTATGAAGTCGCCTAAACAAACTTTTATTATTCATTAATGTAATTGCTGTACAATGAATGTATAATAGATATATATATATGTAACAATATACAACAATGGATATATGTACAACAATGTACAATTTTTCAACAAGAGAAAAATGTAGCAATAAATGAATGTTATAGTAATTTATATTTATTTAATTGTGTTTATATTATATATATATATATATATGATTGAGGGTTTCAGAAACTTTATTATTTTTTTTTATATGCAATATTCAAGCAAATAATAGTTCTACATAATTTTATATTTTTTCCACCGTCTGAAAGAAAGTAGTTTTTCTTATAGTTTTTTTGTGTGTACTAAATCCAAATCCATAAAGTAAAAGCTTATTACGTTAGGTTTTTGAAAAAAATGAGTTTGAAACATTTAAAAAACGCGTATTAATATATTACATACAATATATTACAATACAGTATATAGCATAATTATATTTTTTTATTTTATTTTTTTTAATATATTAATAATTTATTTCTATATACATTAAAATACATTATTTTGGATTACTATTTATTGCTGCATATGCATCAATTTAGTTAGAGGGAGAACAAAAAATGGGAGAGTAAGCGAGGGGGAAGTTCAGATGGCGTTACCAATCAAAAACGAAAACGCCAATAGTTTTTTCGCTCTATCCCATTCCCATATCTAATACCAATTTTGTTATGTATAGAGATCAGTAATTAGATCCTAGCTTGGTCAATCAGTGTTAGTTTAAATCGTAAAAGATGTCACATTAGTAATCATATCAATTATGGATCCGTCAAAGAACGAAATGCAGACCGAGCCAACGTTGATCGAAAATCTGTCAGCAGAACAATATTCGAGATGCGAATCGCCAAAACGTGGCACCACGCTTTCCACCAGCACCAGCAGTTTTGAGGCGCTGGATCCGCATGATCCGAATCTAAGTCGTTTGGCGAACACGATGTTCGAGAAGACAGGAGAATATCTGCAAGAAGAGCTCACTTCCATCCACGCAGATTATCAATTGTTAGAGCGTTTAAACAAAGAAACTATCGCCAAGTACACAGAACTGAAGATTATTTCGTCGAATGTCGTGCAATCCTTAGATTCTCTGAACGAGAAATATCAAAAGTTACAGCCGATTCTAGATAATATCAATCAGATTGATGATAGTGTCAGCAAGCTGGAGCAAGCTGCTTATAAACTTGCAGCATATTCTAAACGTCTTGAAGCCAAATTTAAGGATCTCGAAAAAGAATATACAAAAAACAAATAAAGTTATATAATTGTAAAGGTATAAACTGTTGTCTACATATATTTATATGTAATAGATAGATAATGTTATAATGTCAAAAATATTTATCGCCAACATAAATAATTGTATAGAGAGAGAGAAAGAATATAGGAGCTTTTCAACAAGCAAATACAAGCAAAGATACAATGTTACACAATTAACAATTGAATAGAGAACTTTTAAATTCCCAAAACTGTTTCTATGTGACAGCCAATTGTATAACATTTTTTTTTTTTTTTTTTTTTACTGAAAAGCTTCCTACATACAAGCAATAGTGAAAAACATGTTTTTTTACATTATATTTATTCATGATTTATTTATGAGACCATAAATACATTTTATTAAGATTCTATAAAATATTGTGCATTTTTCTGTATATCACATAATACTTGGGTTGTTTACATCAAAACTGAAATTTAATTTTTAGACAGGTAAAGAGACAAAATTATGACCAGTAAGGAACATTTATTTTTCAATGTAATCTTCATTTATATCACAGCATTTTTGCCATTGATGTACCAATGCGTTAATATTCTAACACACACAAAAAAAATACTGCAAACAATAGATTTTGTTTGATTCCTTGACGGAAAGTGTCAGGTGCTTTCAATCAGAAAATGAGCTTAAAATGTGCTTGTTACAGTAGTTTAGTTGTCAGGACAGCCTCCTTTATTCTGCTGGTATTATCATATTAGCATATCGATATAAATAGAGATTACATTGAAAAATAAATGTTCTTTACTGATGATAATTTAGTCTCTTTATCTATCTAAACATTAAACTCCAGTTTTGACATAAACAATCCAAGTATATAAATTTTATAAATAACTTAATAATTTTATTAAAAATGACACATTTTATTTCCACAAACTTGATCTTTTCTTTTTTGCAATATGTTGATGGAGTATGCCTGGATAATTATGATATAAGTGTAAATCCAATTAATATAAATTAAGAATAAATATTTATATTTGAAAAAAAAAAAAAATATATAGTTTTATATATATAGACGCGCCCGCGCACACTCACACTCACACATTTGATGTAGCATAATATAAAATATAACAATTATAGGGTTAATGATTTAATACATAATATTAATTTGTTTCTAATGCTATTGGTAATTTTACTGAAATGATGCGTATAAGTTATATATACATATACACACACACGTATGCGCGGAAAATGCGTGTGGAAAATCCATTATCAGTAATTATCGTATGTGTAGTACACACACACACATTACAATATTACTTTAACTATAAATTAACAAACAGCATACAAATGAAATATTCAGAATATATAAATGTAAGATTTCAAGATTGCATTGTCTTGTAGCATTAAAATGTCTATGTCACTACGAGTACAAGAGTTCGATATGCTCAATTATTATGCTCCAAAATGAACTTCCAAAGTATCACAATATGTAAACACATTCATATGATCATAATAAAGCTGCATTGTTTTTGTAATTTAATTACTAAAACAGACCAATACAAATGATGTTTAACAGTCTAAGAAATTACCAGCCATTAATAATTCTAGAGCGATTTCGGGTGCAATGGGAAATTCTGGTATTTCTGTACTGCTATTTGTGTAGCGCACTTTGTAAGTAAAATACATACAGACTTTTTGCAACACATGAGACCTACAAAAAAATATGTATTTGTTTAAACAATTTAATTACATTCATATCAATACAAAAAAATAATATTATTTTGTATTATTGAAATATTAAAAAATTTTATATTATTGAAATAAGAAAAACAAACAAATGAATAACTTGTATGTTTACTATATTTTGTAAACTTACGGGATTTCTCGAAAATTAACTTCATTAGCTTCATTCTCTGCAAATTGTCCAGGACCACTTAACATAGCTTTGATGGTACCACTTGTTAATGCATGTTCTCTTTTAACAATAAACTCATGTCCATCACTACTGACCAGTTTCACATACATAGCATTTGGGCCTTCACAACCTCCATAAATAGGACCAACTTCTTGCTAAAAAAAAAAAAATTTCAAAAGATCAATTATGACACTCGTATATACATTTCATATTTTTTCTATATTAGAGGATTGTATAATATAAACTGAAAACAATATAGATATGAACAGCAGGATAAAGAAAAGGAATCCTATTTAAGCAGCAAAATTTAATTTGGAAAAATAGGTACCACATGCAGGTCTTTAGATGATCTGCCCTCTTCTTCTTCGGTTTTATCGACACTTGCTTCTCCATTGGACTTGTTCCAAAGAAATTATTATCATTTAGTTAATATTTTAATTTACCATTAAGTTTTCAGCTTTTCAAAAAAGGAATGGATAAAATCTCAACGTATAAAGCAACCCAATATATATACATTTTTATTAAGTTTTATTATAGATCCCAGTCACCACACAGAGCAGTATTACAACATGCAAATAAAATTGTTTTACATATACCTTTTCAGCCTGCATATTCACATCGGTTGACATGTTTGTAATCGTGTGCAAATATTCTTCTAAAACAAGACAGATATAAATATATATTTATATTAAAAAATATGTAAGCAAGTAAATATATATAATAAATATATATATATGATTAGCATAAAACCATTGTTTATAAAGTTGTATGAAATTATTAGACTGAATTATTAAACAATGTGCAATAATTAACAACATCAAACAAAATATTTTGTATAATAAATAGTGAATTCTCATACTCATTCTCATAGTCATACGACTAATAGCAATAGATTAAGTTGTATATTAAAACAAATGTTGCAGATTGTTTCACAAAAGAATATATATATTTTACTGTTCCGACATTATTTTATATTTGTAAGCACACACAAAGTTATTGTCGAGTTTCTATCACTAATTAAGTTAAATAAAAATAATTTGCTATTGTATTATCATTATGGACGTTATACCAGTGCTTTTGTAAATGCTATCTGATTATAATGCTGGCTAATTGATTCACAAATATATTTATAATTTATATATTACGAAATCGCAAGTAATTTTATATACCTCACACGTAATAAAGTTTTTTCTTTCTTTTATATGGATTTTCGTCTTAGAGGGATGCAATATCACAATAAAGATTCGGTCGGTAAGAATGACTTAGAATAACGGACAAAGGCAAACTCCGAATTAGAGTCCCTATAGTAAGAGTCTTAGGTTGATTGTATATGTCATCCTCGAATGGACGAGCTAATCCAACCCGGATCAATTAATCACTATATTCTACTATGAATTAGAGTTTTTTATTAGGAGAGACAATGCAATGACGTCATTAAAGGCCATATTACATTGTAGGTTTCAGGCTCAGGCTGATAATTGCGAAAGAATTGACCAATCAAAACAAAGCAGTTTGACGGTTGATTGGTCAATTCGCAACTGTCAATCTCAATCGCAATAGTTATTTCCTCGCAAGAGCCTTAATTTCGTGCTTTTTGCGTTTTCTCTTTCGCTCGCACATAGCATAGCGCTTTCTTTTGTTATGTCGACATCATTGCATTGACTTTGCCGATAAAAGACTTGAATTCATAGTAAAATATAGTGATTAATTTATAATCTGAGTTAGATTAATCCGTTAATTCAAAAACGCCATGTGTCGATGAGCGCGTTTAGAAAACAACCGTTGGATAGAAAAACGTAATTGGTTCTTACTTCTAGAACCAGCAAATTAACGTTGAGTGTTGACAAGACGAGCACAAAAGTTATGTTTTCTTCTTCTTCTTTTTTGGTTTTTTAAATGGCCACGTCCAATCTGGATATGATCAAGACATTCCGGCCAAGTTATGTTTTCTGAATGCACCCTATAATATCTAATAAGGCCGGTTCTGCAATAGGTGCTTCAGCAGCGACGCGGTGCGACACGGAGTATCATTCTATCTTTCTTCAAGTGAACAACCAGTGAACAATAAAGATACGAATGGTGCTCTGTGTCGCACTGTGTCATTGCTGAAAAGCACCCAATAAGTCATAACCGTAAGGAAATTGACCAATCACAATCGATAATTCCAAAAAATAATTCTAAAAAAAGTTGACTGTGATTGGTCAATTTGACTACGACTAAAAGCCATTGCATGTTAAAAAATTTTAGTCGTAATCGTAAAGCAGTAAGTAAATCAACCAATCACAGTTCAAACATTCTCATTATGTTTTAGAATCTTTGATTGTGATTGGTCAATTTTCTTACGGTTATGATTTATTGGGCTTTCAGCAATGACACAGTGCGACACAAAGCACCATTCATATCTTTATTGTTCACTGGTGTTGTATATATAATATATATATATATATATATATATATATATATATATATATATATATACAGGGTAGCACA
>JBCEZV010000072.1:65646-79853 GCA_039654365.1 Cataglyphis livida | reverse complement strand
ATATATATTGAATTTTTTTTATACGGTATTTTAGAAGATGTTATACTTAATTTTGAAAGAAACAATATTTTTGTAAATATTACTTATGAATAAAAAAAAAATTCTTTATCTTATTAAAAGAAAAGAAATATAGATTGTTTCAATTGGAATATTAAAATATCTAATATTAAAATAAATATAATTAAAAAAATGCCAAAAATAAATATGATTTTAAATAGATATAATTTTTACATAAATGAATATTTTCAAACAAAAATTTTTGTGTTTTTAATCACTTTATATGTTATATGTGTATATTTATTTCTTCACTATCTCTTTCCAATCCCATTTATAGGATGCCCAATTACATCGTAGTCGTAAATAAACATGATAATTTAAGTAGCAGTTATTTTTCGTGAAATCAAATAGCATCGAGAACTCTTAATCTGCGCATTCGCCGAATTTCATGGCCCATATTTAATTACGCAGAAGCGCCCCTCTTAGTTAGTAGATCTGATCGCCCACTTCCTGATTCGGACCTTCCTTTCGCGTATCTTATCAATCATGACGGACATGTGATCCTATCATTGGGATCGAGAACTGTCTTGTCGAGATTGAGACGAATGAAGTCATTGGAGACACCAGATAACTCGGATAACTATTATTAACATTTTAGTTTGTGTAAGAAAGAGAAGAAAGAAATGCGTGCATAGAAAAATTATTTTATATAAAATCATTCTTATAATAAATTAAATTTTACTTTTGTAATTCTATAATTTTTCAACCCTCATCAAAAAAATCTGATATACATAAAAATATTGACATATAAAAATATAAACAACGTGTCTTAAATCGTCGTAATCAGTGTTTATTCAGAGGGATTCTTTTCTTTGGCGGAAAAAAAAAAAAAAAAAAAAAAAAACGGGAGCGCGCAAGTTATGTATACGTTGCTCAAGATTGCGTGCCAGTATAGTTGTTCTCTCTGACAAGGACGCGCGACTCCTACGTAGCGTAGCGTCAATAGAAGGGGAGTGAGGAAAAAAAAAAAGTCCGAGAAATGGGGCGACGAGGAGGGAAAGCGCCGAGAGTCGATAAGGCAAATGGGCACTTCGTATAAAGTTCGCCGAACAAGAAACGACACGAATTACGGTCCGTGTTCCGCGCCGATTTCGCCCCCCCGGTATTATTCTGCGGTGCTGCAGGCTGATATCACAAGAGGAAGTGCCGATGTGACTTCAGTCGTTACGTAAGTTTGCAAATCACAGTGAATCTTAAAACTGTCTTCATCTGATCCACCCTTATTTAAGTATAACTTGTTAACAAAGTATATGCTGTGAGGAACGACATTATATATTTACGTTTATAAAAAAAAAAAAATACTTTCTAATAAAGTGTGACAGGAAATTATTTATTTAATTTTTAAAGATTGAAATATAAATAAACGCAATAGCAGAAACAAATTGCATGCTCTTCTATAGAATATTTTAAGATGCATAAAATGATTTTTAATTATGTCAAGTGTCTTAGAAAAAAAGTGTTGAATATATAAAGATAGCGTCAAATAAAAATATTAAAAATTAAAACATTATTTTGTGAAATTATCATTTTTCGGTGTTTCTTGGAAATCTAGATTATTATCATTTATTTCACTCAGATTATTACCAATCTGCTATTTATAATCTGCTCGGAAATGAACAAATAACTTGATCGTTCGGTTTAAAGAAATTATAATTTTATCAAAAGTTATGAGCAATTAAAGTCGTCAAAAAAAATTGACTTTATTCAAATTACAATTAAAATTCAGGAAAAGTTTATTCGACAAAAAGCATTCAATCAAAATATTATTTATTTATTTACTTATTAAATTATTATTAAATATATATATATAGTATAAAAAAAATTTAAAAAAAAAATATATTTGGATGTGTTGAACAAATATCAGGAAAAGAAGCTTCAAGATAAATAATTTTATCATAAAATCTCGCAATTACACTTTCTTGCTCTTCAGCATAGAACGATATAGATACATATATCTACTTAAAAAATTAATATAATCTGATAAATCGATACTTTTGATTAGAAATAAAATTTTATTCCTGATTTTATGTTCTTTTATTGCTTCAATAATTTATAATACTCACGAAAATACCTTGACGGAGCAGTACCCGAAATTAAACGCCGCACTTGTAAATCTTTATTTAGCGTTAAGATTACATTTATTTATTGATCTGACTCTGAAACTAGTATAATGATAGCATGATGTCCGAATGTTTACTGAAACGATCGAAACTGTTTCCGATGGTAATCAAATCTGCCAACAATCTGCCAACAAACTCTTTCACGCGCGATATCTGTATTTATCTATTTATTTAACTACTCTTCTTTATCACTCCGGGGTCTGATTCACGGAGCTCCAAAACTTCTGTATATACTTATATAAGTATAACCGATAAAGTATCACACGCTGCACGACACTTGCATCATCAAAGTGTTAAAAAATAATCTGTAATACGGCCATTACACATATCGAATTTAATCCTCGAGAAGCTTCGCTCTTGTGTACATTCAAAACGCGATTATGTCGGTACACACATATTAAAGACAGCATATACATTTTTTAGGATGAAACAAAAATCTGTCCAATTTCAAATTGACGTCAGAAAAGTGTCTTCTTGTATTTTTGCTCAATATTGCCAATAATAACATAATATATAATTTAATACACAATTGAAAAAATTATTTTTTCTTGTTAAAAAAATGCTGGTTAAATATTTAACACATTTATGTGTTAATTAAACATATTGCCGTTGTATTAATTGAACTCAAATATTAAATTATTAAAACAATTGAAAAAAATATAAAATTAATACATGTGCACATATTTTTAATTTTACACAATAGATATGTTTTATTAGTGAGATGATTTATCGGTTGAAATTTACAGAAAAAAAAAATGTTGATTTTATTCTACAACAGGAGTGAGAGACTAAGAGTCAATAATATTTTTCCAAATTAATTTTATCATTAAAAATATGTTAAATTTACACGAAATTCATTTCAAAAATTTATCTTATTTATTTTACTATGGAATTTGTATTTATTTTGTGTTGAAATATTAACATAATATTAACATAGCATTAATGTGTCATCATTTAACATATTATATTAAATTAACACAAAAAAATTATGTCGACCATTTGCGATATATGTTAAATTTGATATAAATTTTCCAATTACTCTATAAAAGTGAAAAAGTAAAAGTTTTCAAGAATAGAGCAACATCACATAACTCTATATAGCAACAAAAAAGTTACGCACATAATACATATTTTATACACAATGTAACGGTTTGGTGCGCGATTAATTTGCCTCGTGTATATAAACAAAGGCTGCGTTGGGGAAATAAATATTATGAATTCGAACATTATAGAATGACGGTCGCTCTATAAAATCCTCTTCGCGGAAGAACCTAGGTTCTAAAGATAAATTGTATCGCGTAGCTGCTAACCGCAACATGCCGTGACACGCAGAGAGAAATGCTAATGGCAATGGCAGTTAATGAGCGTGATATGATAGCGAGTCTAATTTTTTTTTCGCGATTATAATCAGACAAGCCTCCTGTTATCTGTTAAAGCGAAACCGGATGAGACGAGGTTGTACGATCGGAATTGCATTTGATTGTACGCTTCAAAAATAACGGATTACGTCAAGCAGAATCGATCAAATATATCGATAATCGAGTATCAGATTCTTAGATATGGCCCGCGTATCAAGTGACTTTTCATCTCAATTAATTCGGGTTTATTCCAATCGCAGCTTTGACATTACATAAATTTCGTTTCAAAATATGTCATTGAAATCATTGTAAAAATTTATTCTTATTTTAAACACTTTAATTATACAAAAAAAAAAAAATATATATCTACACATACAAAAATAATTTTTTATAATATATAAAAAATATGTACATCTAATTTTCTATATTATTATACTAAAATTTCTTTGGATATATATAATTAAGATATATAAAGTATACAATTAAATATTGAAAGTACCATAAATAAATAAAAAAGCACACCAATACTCATAAATTTTCTCCCGTACAATTTATTTATTATTTCACTCGATTATCTTATCAAATTATATTATAAATATTATCGCGTATATAAATCTCCAAGAGAGTTAAACCTTCTCACTCGCTGTCATTGACAATATATCCCGCACAGATAGAGGCCTCGGGAGTCTCGTGTCACAGGCGCCTTTTATCTCCGGACCACCTGTCCAGCGTGAGATTACCCCTGCCGTGATGCGCTTAAACGTGTCACGTTTGGCTTCGGCAGACTAAACAACCGGGCGAGATAAAGGCGAGCCGCTCCGAGAAGCCTCCGGAGAGACTTTCTTGTCGGGGGCCCTTGTTTACACAGCACAAGATAAAGAGGAAGAGGACACAAGCCGCGATGACATCCGGATTCTTGCGGCTCCGCCGTCTGTGCGACGGCGATTATTCAGCTAATGACTCGCATTGTCCCGATGATATCGCGAGGCTTCGGCCACAAGAGGAAGGATTGTGAACTGTCAGACGGGGAGGACGAAGGGGGAGAGCGCGATACGGTAACAATGGATTTCGACGCGTCGAAGGAGAGCGATAAAGTGGGCGCCGAAGACGAGGATGGCAAGAATGGCGAGAGGCCAGGTGCATGGGTTAATAAATGTCCGCAATCCCATTCGGACATCATCATGGTCGTCGTGTGTTGAGAACGCAGGTGTATATACGGAAAATTTGTTTCAGCGCAAGCAGCTCGATGCACGTCTAAACGCGAGAACGTGCGCAGGAAGCTAAATCGAGCAAACGCGACGTAAATATAGTATCCAAGCACACGCATATATGTGTCGGCTTAAAAATATTTTCAACGATATTCTTATCCCAAAATATTGATAGCGACGACGGATTTCCCAGAGAGCCGATTTAATATCGTAATAAAATAATAACGCAATAAGTGAACATTTTTCCAGAAATATTGCGAATACGCATCACTTAGTAAGGTGAATTCTTAGGAGCTTATTTTACAATCGATTTAAAAAATTGATATAAGATAAATAATTGTCATCTATTATTAATATTTTAATTATCATTATTTTCATATATTTATTATCAATCAATAAAATTATTAAATGCATAACAGATTATAATATAAATATAACGTATAAAGATATTTTGATTCCAATGATTATTTATGTTTATTTATTATATTTTTGAGTGTTAACAAGACTTAATATTTTTCTGCTCATTTAAAATTAGAAAAAATTTATTTATTAAATCATATAATTCTTTCACATTATATAATATAATTACTTATATTTTATCTTGACTTATATATTTTGACTGACAATAATAAATATAATTAATAGATAATAATAATTGCAATTGTATAATATATCTGACACTCTAATTTTTGCATATTATTTATAATATTATTTTATTTATACAAAAAGTGGAACAAGACGTAATGAAAGAAAACAAGATTACACAACGAAACGGATGAAATTTTTGTCCCATATTTTTGCCGTATTATTTTTCTCTCCTTTTTTTCTTCTTTCCCTTTTTTCCCCTCCTTTTCTCCTCGCAAGATATATCGACATGCTCTGATAAAGACTTCCTTCTTCCTGTAGATAGGAAAAATTCGGGGCGCCAGTATTGTGGAAGGATAGAGACAACTATTGTTTATCTCGATATTATTCATTACCGATTTTACGCTATCTGTCGTGTTTCGCTATCAACTTGATTGGCGATATTTGAACGTCGCTATTTTTCCATATGCGATCGATATTAAGATAACACTTATAATCACACGATAGCTGAAATTAATGATGCAAGTAAATCAATTTATTGCGATTAATATTTCTTGATAATTTCATGAAGCATTTGATTTAATAATTTTCCCATTTTTCATAATCTCATATAATCTCTTTTCATTCGATATTATAAATTTTTTTTTTCAATAAATTTTGTTGCGATTTTACATTATATGAATTAATATTCAGAATATTTTAATATGTTAAAATACTTCTCTCTTCTTCTTTCCTCTCTTTTTAGTAATATTTTTTATTCAAAATAAATAATATGTAATTATCTTAATTACATCTTTTAATTTTATTAGACAATTAATAAATAATTTGATTAAAAAAAAAAAAAATAATATTAAAAATTGATTTAAAAAATAATATTTTACAGATTAAGTCTGAAATAGTTTTCTCTTTCATTACAAGAGTTACTTTTTGCATATTTAATTATCCGTATAAATTGAAATTGAAGATATTCGTGCTTCATACACAGCTCGGAGAATAGGAATTTACAGAAAATGCACGAGTAAATAAAAATGCGAGAGGTGAGTCTAAAGAGGCGGCTATTCGTCAAGCAGGCGTGAAATGAAGCTTCGAATTCGAGGGGGCGAGCTCGCGTTTTTCGGCGACGCAGAAATAGACCGGGGGGCCAATGAATGTCCGAGTGCTTTTATGGAGCAACCTGAGAACGTAGGGGCCAGCTTGAGTCCACGGACGTTCATCAAAGGGGTTCTAAATAATTACCGCCTGAAACAGAGTCTTGTCGGAGAGGAGATGCACCGGCAAAGGAGGTGTGCCACTTTGACAGTTGTGATAAGTTAGTGAAATATTTTGTAAAAGGGGAGAAAGAAAGAGAGAAAGAGAAGCGCGCACTCTTCTTTGCCGAAGCTCTTGCGCCTCGTATATCATATCCCTAAGTCAATAAAGTCCTCGTATAAAATACTCGTTTGTAGAAGCGCTACGTAACGATCGGCGCTATTGAATTTTAGGAGAGAAAGGCATCGGGGTTCTCTCTCTCTCTCTGTTATAGAAAAAAAAAAAAAAAAAGGAAAAACACGCTATGGAAACAATCTCGGAGCTCAATTCCCCTTCCTCTTTTTACAAATGCATTTCAACAATTGTACTCGAGCATGGGCGATGTATATGGGCATGCTACTGATTACATTTTCAGTTTGTACCTGGCGGAAATTATGATCAGAAATGCATTTACTTGGAAAGCGTTCACAAAAATAAATACCTATACAGGTAATAATTGTTCTCTCTCTCTCTCTCTTTCCCTCCCTTTATATTATATATATATATATATATAATAAAAAAATTTAATTATTATATACATATAAATATAATTATACGTATATATAGAGAGATCAAATAAAATTTGCGCTTTTTTTATTTGTAGCTCATATCTGATAACGATTTTCCTATTGTGGAATATCTTTTCATTGAATCAAGCACAATGGAAACCCTGCATTGAATTGAAACAGGATTTTCTGGTGCCTTGCAAATGTGCCATATCCATGGATTATCCACCATTAATTGAAATGGATTGCGATCGGGTAATTTTTACGCGCGACAT
Source organism: Cataglyphis livida (assembly GCA_039654365.1). Taxonomy (NCBI): domain Eukaryota; kingdom Metazoa; phylum Arthropoda; class Insecta; order Hymenoptera; family Formicidae; genus Cataglyphis; species Cataglyphis livida. The sequence continues at coordinate 72,457 of JBCEZV010000072.1, read as the reverse complement.
GATGAACATCTTGCATGATCAGCCGATCGTATCAATCAGCCAGAGGAATTGTGGCTACCAGACTTTACCAGAAGATCTTATTAATTCCGATTTTAATCTCAGGAAACTCGACTTATCAAATAATATGATCCATCGATTAATGGATCGTATATTGCAACTGCAGAGTGAACTATACGAGCTTCGACTCGCTGATAATCTGTTGGGTGACAATTTAAACCCAATATTTTCCAGCAATGAATTTCATAACATGGAAAAACTCAAAATACTCGATCTCAGCAGAAATGGTCTCAAAAGTATTGAAGAAGGAATTTTAAAAGGATGCACTAACTTGGAAGAGCTATATCTTGATGGTAACAATTTGACTGCGGTGCCTACTATTTCTTTGAAAGGCCCACGTGCTATTAAAGTGCTGTCCTTGGCCCGAAACAATATCGGTATGATTATAATGTACAGACGATTCATAATATAATAGTAAAAGTTGTTTAATTTGTAGTTCACTTTTATATAGAGTATCCCGAGTGAATCGCGTTACTCATCATGTGCAAGTAAAGCAGATAAAATAGAGGAGAAAAACTTCTTTACCATTTTATGATTTTCGCAATAAGTGAGAAGTTGAAAAATTAATTAAAAAAGATTGATCAATGCGCGCGACTAGCGAATATTAAATATTAGCATGCGACGAGAAAAGACAACCCATTGATATGTGATTGCTAGGATCTAGGATTCTAGGAGAATTCAGTATTACCGCTCGTAGCGCGCCTGGCAATCGCATACTTTTGAATTGTCTCTTTCTCGCCGCGCGTTTATACTTGCGCGAATTAATCAATCTTTTTTAATTGATTTCTCAATAATTATTACAAAAATCGAAAAATGGTAAAAGACTTTTCTCTTCGGTGTTACCTGTTCTCTCTGCACATGACAATTATACATTTTATACATTTGTATATTAATTCTTATATATATATATATATATATATACATGTGCATATATTTTTACGTGCTACGCAAGTCCATGTATGTGCGCGTATCTTTATTTTTTATATTTTTATATTTTTTAATTTTATATTTTTATATTTTTATATTTTTTATATTCTTATATTTTTTAAATGTTATATTTTTAAAAAGTAATTTTATAACCATATTTACAAAAAATATTAAATACTTTATAATTAAATACTTTTTTACAACACAATTTACAATTATTAAAACGTTTTTCATGATATCTAATTGTAAAATAAGAAAAATATAAGTTATGTTGTTTCAATTGCCACACATATTGTCTATTATCGTTAACTTGAAGACGTTATTTTTCGACACAAAAATTTTTACACTTAATTTTCCCTATTCTCTATTACACTATGCCATTGACACATTTGTATTCAATGAAATGTTCTTAAACAATATTTAAGTAATACCTATTTATTTACAATAAAAATATATATTGATTAGCATGGAACAGATATTAATTGTTTACTTACGAGTCTTTCTTGATAAAAAAATAATTTGAGCACTTACAATTATTTATAAATTATTTCTAATAAAAATTTTATAGCGATTATAGACCTTTCGGAACATTTTTCCGCAAATATTGACTTAATACTTCTGATTCTTTATCGTATTTTACAGATTTTCTTCCACGAAATTCTTTCATAACATTTAGCGAATCACTATTACGATTGGATCTCAGCTACAATGAATTGTCTCACATGGAAGACAATGCCTTTTTCGATCTTCAACATTTATTATTTCTGAACATTTCTCATAATTCTCTTAGTCGCTTCAACAGCGATGTCTTTAAAAGTAAGTAGTGCATATTAATAATATGCTCTTATTTGTATTGACATTTCTCAAAAATCCAGATTTCCATCAAAAAATGTTTCGTACAAAAATTTTATGATTTTGAGGGAGACATAAGACAATGCCATATTGAGTTGATTTTGGATGAAAGTCATGAGATTATTTCAAAGATATTTTGATTTTCTCAAATGAAATCATTCTAATTTGTTAATGTAAATCGACTCCTTACAATATTTGGCATAAAAAGTTATAAGAATGCAAACTCCAAAATCTGAAAGATCAAAAGAAATCCACCGAAAGTCAATTTTCCATAAGGAATATGCGGAATCTTTTATTAACAAAAAATCCGGCAAAATTACAATAAAAAAAATTACTATGACTATTTCAGGTGTATCCAATCTATTTCAGTTGGATCTTTCAGCTAATTTTCTCCAGGAATTTCCTACCAACGCGCTAAGACACTTAACATATTTGAAATTTCTGAATATTTCTAACAACTTGATTACTGTAAGTATTTCTATAAATGATCAATTGTCATCAATATGTAAACATATTTAGTTATCATTGTTTTCCAATTTGCAAAAATTTTATTTCAATATACGATTATATTGTATTTATCTTGCATTATGACGATCTACAAGCTACTTTTTATTTTTTTATTTATTTTTTTTTTTTATTTTTTTTGTAGGAAATAGAACAGATACATTTATCTCGCTTGACTGAGCTGCAAGTATTGGATTTTAGCCGAAACAATATAGGTCAGCTCGGAATTAATACATTTTCCAATCTTTCCGCTCTCACTAGACTAGATCTGAGCCTTAATGCGCTGCGTACGGTATGGTCTTACATATATTAAAAATTTATTATAAAAGAACAAAACTGAAAATCAACTTATGAATTAAAAAATATTTTTCAATTTGAACAAAAATAGTATCGCAAATTTGTAATTTTGTATCGTATTTTTATATCTCATTTCTTATAGATCGAAGAATCATCTTTTGCGGGCTTGACAAAATTGAAATGGTTATCCTTAGAAGACAACAACATTCTATTGGTGCCAGCTTCAGCGCTCAAGCGATTACCATCTCTGGCACACTTGCATCTGCAATTCAATCGCATCGCCGCACTATCCATCGAACTAATTCATGCTACATCGACGAATCTTGTTACTTTGAGCTTGTCACACAATCTAGTACGCGAGATACAGCCCAGATTGTTCTACAACTTCAAACATCTTATCGATATCAAACTCTCTGATAATATGCTGTCAGTCATTTCACAAAATGCATTCGCTGGTTTGGAAGATACCTTGTTGAACCTCGATATATCGTATAATCGATTGACAACTATCACTGAATTGCTGCTGAAGAATCTGCTCTCGTTGAATCTGGCAGGTAACCAACTAAAACGATTACCGCCGGAAACATTCAAACACTTACATAGACTGAGGTATTTAAACCTCAGCAGCAATCCCTTATACGGCGGCTTTCCGCCTGTATTTCCCTCATCTTTGATCAATCTCGATATATCGCATACAGAGCTTAAGATCCTACCAACTATATTACTATTAAATCTTGAATCATTGGAGAAAATCTTTCTTTCTGGCAATCAACTACAGGAAATCAACGAAGGCACTTTTCAAAATTTCTACAATCTCACAACAATAGATCTTTCGTATAATACCATCCAGCGCATCGATATTGGTGCCTTTGTCAATCTCATTAATCTCTACTCGTTGAACTTGTGTGGTAATAAGCTCACGTTTTTTCTTGGTGAGCACTTCAACACCGGCACGGGCTTAGAAATCCTCAATTTGTCAAATAATCGTATCAGTCAGCTGTCTCCGACGGCCTTCGTGATCCATCCGAGGCTTACGTGGATTGACCTCTCAAACAATCAATTTGTTCAGTTTCCGGGTGACTTTATCAAGTCATTGCAGTTTCTGAAATGGCTAGATCTGTCTGGGAATATGTTGCATCACGTGAACGAGTTTGCCTTCTCGCAGATGGGAAGATTGCGCAATCTGAATCTCTCCAATAATAGAATTGAATTGGTATGTACGATATTGTGATAAGTAATAGCAAGAAAAAAAGAGGGAGAAAATATGAAGAAAAAAATAGAGAAGAAAAGGAAAGAAAAAGAAAGAAAAATATATATAATACATAAAAATTTATAATAAAAATAAAAATAAAGATAAAAAATTTATTAATAAACAAAATAAAATTTAATTATTGAAAATAAAATTGTTACAGGTAGATGAGCTGGCCTTTTACAATTCTACGCAGCTTCAATTATTGGATTTATCTAACAATATTTTAGAAACGTTGAGCGAACGCACTATGGAGGGTTTATTCCGATTAGAATTTTTAAATCTATGCAATAATCGACTTGCCTCGCTACCCGAAACTATCTTTGATCCCTCAAGGATTCGCTATATTGAAAAGATTGATCTATCTGGTAATCGTTTCAACGAGATACCAATCCGCGCTTTGCAACGACAATTGGCGTCATTATTTAGTTTAAAAATAGCTCGCAATCGAATAGTGGAAATGTTCACGCAAGTCATCATCAATAATGTAAAGGAACTTGATCTTTCTGAGAATCCATTGAGCGAAAACGCGATACGTGCCATTTTAGGTGAGGAAAAGATTCTACGATCGTTGAATCTAGCCAATACGGGTATCAAAACTATTTCTAGGCTAGAGATGCCATTCCTGAAGCATCTGAATCTCTCAAGTAATGCAATCACAGACATTCAACCAGACACGTTGGAGCGCACTACGATGCTAGAGAGCCTAGATTTGTCGAAGAATCATTTAACAGATTTTACAAATTTGACTACTAGCTTTAAAACTCTATCCATACTTCAGAGTTTAGACATCTCTAATAATGAAGTAAAGAGCATCAATGAGAGCAGCTTTGACAGATTGGTCACACTACGCTCCTTAAAAATGGCAAACTTAACGAATAGTACCAGGATCGAGAAAAACGTATTTAAATCGTTGAAAAAATTACGATGTCTACATGCTTACAATTATCCTAAGTTAGGCTATTTCGACATACAAGGTATTTTGAAGGATATGACAAATCTAGAGACGTTGGACATCGAGATCAAAGACTCATCAGTAGGTAACGAGCAGCTATCAATACACACTCATCCTCGTCTGCGAGTATTAACATTGCGAGGGGAAAAATTGCGTAATATTTTTTCGAGTTCACTGGTTGGTGTGCGAGGACTAAGATTTTTCCTAGGTTTAAAGAATACTTCCATAAACTCGATACCGGCTGCTCTTTTCTTTCCAGTACCGCGTTCTACAAAGATTGAATTAGACGTTTCTGGTAGCAAATTCACCAATTTGTCAGCTCAGCTATTAGCCGCTTGGGATGAACGCGGAGATTTCATAAAAATCAGCGGATTAAATAATAACCCCATCAATTGCAGTTGCGAGGCAAAACATCTATGGAGGTGGCTCAAATTATCAGGCAATAAAGCGCCTATTGTAATCTGTTCTAATCCTAAACACTTGGAAGGTGTAATGCTGAATGATCTTACAAAAGAGAATTTCTTGTGTAATCATACCACAACAACAAAACCGCAAATGACGGAAAGCACGTTATTGATGAAATCAACAACGCACGAACCAGAAATAATTTGGACTGTTGCACCGATGGTGCAAAATAATCGAAACAAACATATTGATCATACAAGTAAATTGCTGTTCGTCAAACTTAAATATTTTTAATTTTTTGTCTGTCGATAATTTTTAAATAATCGATAAAAATTTTGAACAACTAATTGTTTTAAATTTTAATCTTCGACAAAAAGAGATTAATTTAATTTTTGAACAAAAGTATATTAAATCTTTAATTAACAAATAATAAAAAATTATTTTGCTATTTTTGCTATAACATTTTTTTATTTTAAATTTGATATAATATTTTTTATAAGCTTTATATATCTATTATATATATAATATATATATATATATGTGTATATTATACTGATTGACAGATGCATCCACAATGGGTAATATTTCAAACACTGATGATACCCTCATTATTAGCATTATTGGCGGTGTAGTGGCATTTATCGCAATCATCATTATCGCAATTTGCATCTGTCGATTGCGATGGAGCAGCCGAGTGCAAGAAACGAGAATGACAACGATGGGAACGTCAATCATCCCCGAAGAATCAATGATCCCTGAGACGTCAATTATACGACCAGCAAGTGCATACTCAGGGAAAATTAATCATCATGATCTATACATAGGTTCGTACAACAGTTCGACTTTAGAACGAGGCAGCAATGGTTCTGTGGTACTGACTACCCCTATGCAGATGATGCCTTACACACAGTCGATACATATGATGCATACTATGAATCCGTCCTCGCCCTCATTATCTACGCAACAAATCTATGAATATTATGACAATTCACCTCTTCCCATATACATTACGGAGAGTAAAATAGACAAATAATTGATGTAGAGGTATCGATTCCCGAATATCATAAATATCCAAAAAATACATTAAAAATATATTTTAATAAAAAATGTATGTATATATACATATATATACAGAGTGTCCCAGATCATTGGGGACAAGATTCGTATGCAGATAGTGCGCGCGGACCAAACTGAGTCGATAAGTCCTCTATCATTTTTTTGTATAATACTTAATAAAAAAATTATTATATTGAGTAAAGTCTGGTCAATCATCGCCAATCTTTAGCCAATGTAACAGCTGAGCGCTCACGCACACTACTAAGTGCGCGGCTCACCGACGTGCGCCCGGCTAAAGATCAGTGAGGATTCGCCAAACTTTACTCAATAATAATTCTTTTATTAAGCGTTATGCAAAACAATGATACAGAACTTTTCGATTCAGTTTGGTCCACTCTACCAGCATACCAGCTTTGTCCCCAATGATCTGAGACATCCTGTTATATATATATATATATATATATATATATATATATAACTAATATATAATAAATAATATATAATAAATA
>JBCEZV010000072.1:0-15736 GCA_039654365.1 Cataglyphis livida | reverse complement strand
TATATATAAAATGTGTATTATATATATATATACGTATTTATATATACACAAACAAATCTCGAAAAATCTGTATAATCGTAAATCAAAAACCACAAAGATTCTGAACGTCGAAAATATATAAAGAGATCTAAAGCAACCCAATAAGGCGTCAGTTAAACATAAAACGGTGATTGTAGATAATGTTTTAGTCCCTATAGATTACAACCCTATATTAATTATTTCTTCAAATATTAATCATTCGAATTAATTCTGCGATCTATATTTCATCGCATTTCTCACTTCGTGTAAGAGCGCTTTTCTTTAAGGAAACTCTCGGATCTGTTAATCATAGGAAGTATATCCCAGCAGCGACCACAAGTTGTATAGAAATGGTACAATGCAGGGAAATTATTGCACAGCGCAAACTGCAATAGTAGTTCTTGTCTATGTACAGATCGCTGTGTGTAGATTGGACAGAAATGAAGTCGTCGAGGCGGGTGGCTGATCGGCCCGCAGTTCAGATTGGCAAGATGCAGCGTAGTTCTTTTATGTGCATTCACGTAGATGACGATGACTGTGAACATGGAAATGCAAAATAGGATGTCACATTACTTTTGCTCTCTTTTAACTCTCTAAGATGAGAGCCAATAGTAGCTTATTTTTGTGCATGCAATTAATGAAATTTATTTAAGAATAGCAATGGGCATTCATGCACTTAAAACTTTTTTTTTTATGATTTGTAGAATTTTTCTGTAATTTATTTAATTCTTTAATATGATTCATAATATGCTTAAAGAAATATTTGCAATATTTTATATCATATATGGAATTTCATTTCGATTGATTACTGTAAATTATTTCATTCAGCTTTTCTTCTTGAGCTAAATAAATATTTAATCAAATTTTTGTTGTCTTGTGATACATTTCCATGTAAACAGATTGTGTATTTTTCTGTTTATTCATAATTATTATTTTTAAACCTCTCCTCATAAAGATTTCATATCTTCAAAACATTCTCTTTTCTGAAGATCTTATAAATGATACGAATTTTTTAAATGTAAAAATACAAATATATTTTTTCAGATCGTATTTACCCACGAATATAAGTGGCACTATGTATATGATACATTGTAAGAAATCTTTTAAGGATACTATAATCTACATTGTACTCAAATATCATTATAATTAAACTAATAATATTGTTAATCTGTGAGATTAAAATCAGTTTATCAGATGATATATGGGTATCGTAATACCTGCCACGGCCAGCGGGAGAGCGGCTTCGATACCTTGCTGTACTTGTATCCTTTCCGGTGTAGTAGTCGGCACCAGTGTCCCCGCTACTACCACCATAGACATCTTGTGTATATCCATCTCGCGTAACATACCCGCTGCTGCGATTGAACATATAATCTTCTCCATAACGGCCTCTGCCTCTATTTGTGCCACTCCTGCCTGCATAGTAACTGCCTCCATAATCTGTATAGGTATTGCCTCTATAACCCATGGTCGTACCACCTCGAGAACCAAATTCCCTACCGCCAACTCCCCGATTTCCTCTGAAACCACCTGCACCTCCACCCCTCCCGCCGCGACCTCTACCCCGTGAAATCTCCACTCTTAATTTTGCACCCATAATTTCCATGCCGTTCATATTGCAGCACGCTAATTCAGCCTCATTCATATTGAAGAACTCAATAAAGGCAAAGCCTGGTGGATTGAAGGCTACCCACACTTTGTTCAACTTGCCATATTTTTCAAATTCCATTTGCAGATCTTCCTTTTTGATGCTCTCGTTCAATCCACCCACATAAACGCGTGTATATCCTTCTGGTGTCATCTCGTTCTTCCCTAAAGAATAAAACAATTTTATTCATGTAATAATTATAATATATTTTTTACATATATTTTAAAAATATTTTTTGAATAATTTTTAAATTTGATTTTTGAAATTACTCAACTAATAAATAATTTCAATTAAAAAATATACATTAATTAATTATAAATGTTAATTAATTTTTATAATTAATATTAAACAGATAAATCTTAAGATATATATCAATAAATATTTTATTTGCTTATTTTTATGCGCAACAAAATCTATTTTAAGCAATTTTCCATTTATAGAAGTAAATACTTAACATTTAAGACAGAGAGAGAACAGATACCATACTTGCAAATTATTTATTCACAGCTAAGGCAGGTAAGTAAAACAAACGCGTTTTGTAATTCTGTAAGCTCAAATATAAATTGTACGATCTTGATAAAGATATACGACAAAATATAGACGGTCACAACAACGCTCTATGATAGTATTTTCCTCTGCGTATATATAAAGCAACATATAAATATAGTATTCTCGCGAGCAAGACACTCCGTATGGTGATTTTGATATTGTTAAAATCGGTTTGCGGCACAGCAAGAATAACAGAAAGTATACAAAATTATCAATAAACATAAAGATAAACACAGCTTATGCGCTAATGACATGTTCGAAAATGACTTTATCGTCACGGTACTCACTCGTTCTTGCTTATCGCAAATTTTCTCACAATTTGTCACCAATCTTTGTAATCGCTATCGATGCCACAAAGCAAACACAGAAAAGAAAAAAATGCTTTGCAATACGATTTAGTCAGAAGAATCTACACAATGCCGCGCAATCAATAGGAGCGAATCTACCGGGGTTCACAGCGCACAGAAATTCGGCTGTATTCGTGTCTCCAACCCAGACGCCAAAAGTTCTCGCCATACGCCATGTGTAACATGCTGATAAGAATTAACAGAACGGAAACTCTAGTAGAAACAATCTTATCCCGTTTTCGAATGGATAGGTTAATCCAACTCGGATCAATTAATCACTATATTTTACTATGTATTCAAGTCTTTTATTGGCAGAGTCCAGGAGTCAATGTAATGACATTATTAATCTACGGAATAGCAAATGATTTAGTAATTTTGCGCATGCGTGATTTTGTAAGGCCAATGAGTTTCTGCAAATCCCTACTCACGGTTTCGACGCATGCGCACACCGCACAATTATTCTGCTTTAGAATGAGACACGAATATCGTCTGCACCGTAATGTTGGTGCACATTCTTTCGCTCTTTTAACAATGGCCTTGTTTATACTGATAAACTTTAAAGGTGCGAATTTATGAGACGCTCGTTTCAGCATTGCATGTGATTACGTGGACTTGAACTTGACGCTAGCCATGCGATCGTTAGGAAAAAAGGAGTTGGATTTTCTCAACTTCAGCGTCAAGCATCAAGCCGTACTGGTTGACCAGTATTGACGCTATAAATTCAATGCTAAACTCTTTTCATGTTTTTCACAATATAGCGTCATATTTAATGACGTGACCTACTTTGATGCTAAAAATGAGTGTCGAGCGTCAGCGTGAAAAGGTACCTTAATACTTATTAAGTATATACTGACCAATCATAGCCATTTCTCTAAAGAATAGAATGCTTGTGATTGGTCAGTATAATATTTAATCGTATTAAAGTATAAACTAGGTATAAACTATCGGAATAACTACGCTAATGACTACGTTTACACGTCACTTTTAATCGGGTTTAATAATCTAGTAGTTCTAAAGGCCATTGCACGTTAAAAAATTTTAGTCGTAATCGTAAAGCCGTAAGAAAATTGACCAATCACAATCAAACATTCTAAACATAATAAGAATGTTTAGAATGTTTAGAATAAGAATGTTTAGAATAAGATTAACCGACGGCAGGGTGGCAACTAAAATGATAAGAATGCTTGGTTTTCATTCACCTCTATTTTCTGTTGTCATCCTGCTGATTTTAACCGTCGGTTAACTTAACCGAAGGTGATGAAATTGGCCCTTAAATAAGATAATAAGTAGGCATTTAATTGAGTATATTTAATGATGTGAGAGAGAATGAAAAGCTAGAAAAAAAGAGTAAATGAGACAGAAGTTTAAATGGCGTTACTTAGTTTTACTTATTTCGCGCATGCGCACTCCGTTTTGGCAACACAAAATCGGGAGAGTTGCGCTACTATATACTGTGGCATAAGCTAGTCCGCGCGAGGAGGATTGACAGAGAGGTGGATATATTCTGTCTCAACTGTGGCTCCGTGTCCAATGAACGAGGACTCAACTCGCCAACAATCGCCACCGGCAGTGGAAAGAGGGGATAACTCACACAAGCGCGAATCGCCGTATATGTGCGCTACGGTCACAATTGAGATAGAAAAATATATCTACTTTGTCGATTCTCCTTGCACACGCCATGGCCTCTCCATTAGTATAAGTTCTATGGTGGTGGTGCTAGTGGTAAAAATGGCAAGGCACTCGGTATTATTGTTTTGTATCATTAACATAGTGAGATTAAGGAGTATTATTGTCTTAAATATATCTTTACTGATATAAATATTATTGTTTTGACGTATTATCGTATTACTAAAGAGAAACATGGTCCCCCCTGTTATCGTCTTCTTTATTCCATTAGTCATTATAGGTTTGGGAATTGTTACTTGTTGGACTTGTGTCCAGTATTGTTGTCTTTATGTTATATTAACTTGCTCCTGCCTGTTTGTCGGCCCGTTAATTATGATAATGATTAACATAGCCCTATCCCCTAAGCACCAGACTGGTTCTAGTTCCATTAGAACCATTACTGAGATGGATGCCTTCCATAATATGCTGATGGTATATATATATGCTTTACAAATGACACATTAATATAGTGTATCAATATAATGTCATTATTGTCGATGGTTCTTAATTGTTGGTTTTTTCTTTTTTCAGAAAGGATACGAGCCTAAATCAGCTACCAGCAAAAAACATATGCGTTATCCTGTGATTTTTACTCGTTTGGTGGATGGTGCCTTGCAGAATCTTTTAGATCTAGTCTTTCAGGATTTTGTCGGTTCTTGGTTAAATGATCTGGCCTTTGGTTCAGAACAACTGATAAATAATATGAAACAGGATATATGGGGTGCGATACAGAGCCTCCACGATCGTTTGTCACATGTTGATCATACTAAATTAGTTGTTTGCAATATAGTGAACAAGCTTACCTTTCATTTCGAAAAGATCAGGATAGCTCAAGCAGCTTCGTAAGCCTCTCTTCCTGGCATATTTAAGGAATAAGATAAGAAGAATAATTTTATTTATTTATTGTATTTAGATCAGAGGGAGAAGATCCTGTATTTATTTTGTCAGCACATTTGATGTCACCTATTGCTGAATTGGAGTATTTAAGGAAGATTAGTGAACTTTATATCCTGTTTTTGTTACCACGCAGTTACTCTCTTTCTCCTGTCAAATTTCTTTTAAGGGAACTTCTCACATGCAAAAGTAATTTCATTATTATTCTTCTATTAAAAAAAAAATCAAATTATTTGATTTATTACATGTAGTACATAGTCATTAATTTTTTTTTCTATATTTTAGTCTTGAAACCGGCGATAGATTTAATCACGGATCCCGATTACATCAATCAAAAGATCTTGGCGTATATTGATCAACAACAACTCGCCGAAGCGATGCACAGAAAAACATACGAATATGCGGAATCCTTCGAGGACTTTATTCGTATGATCAAGAGCACTAAGGATTTAGAAGTTCTCAAACATATTAGGTATAACATCGTTACCGAGATTATGCAAGCCACCACGATACAGAATATTAAACGAGCTCAAGGCTTGGATCCTGAAAATAATACGCTCGGAAATTGCGATACTATTCGAGCGAGAAAACTTAAGAGATACATCAGCCAATTGACATATGCCAAGAATACGTGCGAGTGTCACATGGAAACGTTGGGATGGGATGGATATCCTCATCAGGTTTCGCATAGAAATATATAATTCACGCGAATTGGATTTAACGTCAATTATATATTTCGTAATGATATTTTTTAGGATACGGAGATTTGTGATGCCGCGGAGATTACGGAAGGCAGGATAATTCCGCTGCAAGCGATCCTGGATAATGTGACTGGCCGACGATATTTGTCTCAATTTTTAGAACAGGTCGCCAGTCAAGGATTAATCGGTTACTGGGCGGCGGTGCAGGAATTACGCACTGCGGATCGATCCAATTGGCATCAATTGGGAGCTGAGATTTTTTATACTTACATCAGATCACCCACCGCCGAGATTAAAGTGGATAAAAATGTCCGAAAGCGAATGGAAGCCTTTCTGTTGGGCGATACAGGACCTAGTATTTTTTACGATGTTCAAGATAGCGTCGTCAAGACGCTCCAAGACAAATATTATCCATCATTTCTCGTTAGCGAGCAATATAAAAACATGCAAGAAGCGTTACTCAATGAAAGAGCAGAGGGTCAGTAATATATATAAAATACAAGAGAATTTTAAATTTAATTTAGATAAAAATTATGATGTAATTATTTTAATGTGACAGTACCAGCTAGAAAAGTAGCTTATAACAAGTAATGTATTCATAAAGTTTTACGACATTCGTCAGGTTTAGCTGAAGATCATGGGATCGTCGATGGTACATTATCAGAATCTTCAACTTTGCTCGTTGGCGAACGATCGAACTACGCTCGCAGCAAACTGGATCAATTGCAGGAAAAATTGAACAACAAAATGCAAGCTCTGCAAGCGCTTAAATCTTCTCTCAAGCCCGAGAGCAAAGTACTAAGCATATTGGCGAAAGAGGTCGAATGGTTGCAAGGCGAAAAACGACAATTGGAAGCGCATTTAAATCATACGGAAATGTGGGCCGAACATTTAGGTCATTGGAGGGCCGATGTGCAAAATGCAGAAGTATGTATGTATGCGTATGTGTAATTTTGTATAAAAATTTTAATTTGTATATATTCATACATAATAGTTTTATGCCTCGAGTAGATGCCTGATAATGGGGATCCTCCACAATTTGTATTGGTTGTCCACATGGCAGAAGATGAGGATAATGACGAGAGTATATCCAGTGGATGGGTGGTGTTGAGGAAACTGCAAGACTTTCAAGATCTTCATAGAAAATTACGTCAGTTATGTTCCGATGTTAAAAATCTGGACTTACCGTCGCAGCCTCTAAAGTTTTTCGGGAAATCTGATAAAAGTACCCTTGACAAAGCTAAAATACAGATACAAAAATATTTAAACGTATGTCCCAATCCAACATACATTCTTTTTATTTATGAATTTAAACTGTTATAAAACACACTAATACTATTCATCATTTATTAATTTTTGCAGTTTGTCTTGGAGGATGAAAGACTTAATCAAAGCGAAGCATTATATGCCTTTCTTAGTCCAAGTTCTGAGCACCTTAAAGCCGTGGCACCATCTCCCAAGAAATCTCGTTTTTCTTTATCTACATTATTCAAAACGTATGCGTTGCTAATTTTGTTGTATAATTATTGATCTGTTTGTCGACTTTATAAATTTCCACAGATCTATTGGTAGTAACGAGCTACGCGATAAAGAAGACGAAGAAGATTATTCGTTGTTATTGGACGATAGTGAGGCAGGCCGTACCGGCACGGATAGCTATTTAAATGCTAACAAGGATGCGATCGCTGAGCCATTATACACGCTTTTAGGAGAAGTTTTCGATTTGCGAGGAGTATTTCGTTGGCTCAGACGGTCCCTTATTACTTTCGTACAGATTACTTATGGACGCACTATAAATAGGTGAAGTATAAAAAAAATTGTCTATTTGTTTACATATTAAATAAAATGTACATCTTACATGTACATTTTATTTACATAGATAAAAAATAATACTTGGAATATTTTGAGAGAGAGAGAGAGAGAGAGATACCTTATTTTTTAAAATATTTTAGAGAGAGGGGTTGGGGAGAGGTGAGGAGGGAGGGGGTGAAAGGGAAAGTGGGGAGAGGGGGAGAGATGCAGTTTATCGATTATTTAATATTTTGTACTCGAATTATAAAACATAGAAATATTAATCATAAAGTATATTATGTCATTTGATTTTTACAGACAAATTAGAGATATTGTCGCTTGGGTGTTTTCCGAGCCGATGCTTCATTATTACATACAATTGTTTATAAAATCGTGGTGGCCGAATGGTCAACTTGTGTCCGAGACGGTTCTCCGTACTGACGAGGAGAAGTTAAAAACGCGAGGCGAGGCACGTAGGCAATTTCTCAATAACGTACCTGAAGTATTGACTAATCTAGTAGGAGCGCAGAGTGCTCAACGCGGCGCGACTAAAGTTTTCGATTCCCTACAGAATGTGAATCTGAATAAACAGTTATTTTATGTAAGTTCAATTCTTTCGTATTATTCTTAAATGTGTATCAGTTCTATCTCATTTTTTATCCTGAATATTTTTTACAGGATATATTTGAAGTATTAATGTACGAAGTATTTCCAGAATTGCAACAATGTTCTTTAACAAAATAAATCATCAATATGACATACGAATATGTAATCTCATTTCATTCTACTTTTAAAAAGAATTTTATAACAGGATGTCTCTAAATCTTGTAAAAAAATTCGCTGAAAATTTCCTGATTTTCCAGATACTTTTGTTCTAAATTTCAGATAAGAGGAATATTTTAAAGATTTTTAGGTGCAATTTCTTCTAAAGTAAGTTTTTCTCATTGTGTGTTTATTAATGCTTTTCATTCAGTCGAAAAAAAAAACAAAATACAAAGCCACTTCAATGTTTTTCGTAGGGAGTAGACTCCTGTATAATTCCCAGATGCAATAAAACTGTACATTCATAAATAGATAATGATTACGAGTACTAGTTAAACATTGAGAAAAACGTGTGCATGCATACGATTCTGTACTTCTAAATATAAATATTCTATTTATTTGTACTTTGTAATAAAAATATCGCTAAATTGTTAGTAACGTTTCGATCAAATGATTACAAACAATATTGAGAAAAAAAATATTTCGATAGTTGTAGGAACAAACGAAATAGTATATATAGAAAATGTTGATTATGTATCCAGAAGGATGAATCGACTACCTGATGGTAATATATATTTCTTTCTTTCTGCATAACTTTTTTTTAGTGTACTTTTTTTTTTAAATAGAAATCATTAATCAATCTAAAAACGTTAAAATATAAGAAAATGTAAATACATTTATAAACAATGCTTAGAATAAAATATAATAAATATATAGCTTACCTGTATGCGTTTCATATTTTCAGCAAAATAGACTTTTTATAACAATTCATAAAAAGTTACATGTATCTATGATCTGAGAAAAGTCTTATAATATTTTACCAATCTGTGCTATCGCACTAGAGCTGGTATAAAAAGTGATTATTTCAACGTATTCCGCAACAAATTTCATGTTTTCTCGGTTTTGGTGTCATAATTCAATGTGACTTTGATGAGAGACCATTCAAAAAAACATTCAAAAGAATGCAATATATTTCGAGAAATATTGATTTATTTGATTGATAATAAATTGGTAATATATAATAGTAATAATACGATAGTGGCAGATAAATTTAATATATTATAAATATTTTTGCAATAAATATTTCTCTATTTGCAAATACGAAATTGTATATATATATATATATATATATATACACATATATTTTATACGTATTTAGGAAAAAGTATAAATAAAATTTATAACGTAGCGTGTTTTTCTGAAAAAATGATAAGACTAACTATAAGTCTAAAAATTGATTTGTTTTTTTCAGCAAATAAAAATTAATGTATACTGCATTTGTTATTTGCCATTGTTTAATTGGTTGAATTTATATTCATATAAATTTACTTTGGGAAGTTACGATATTAAAATATTGCATAATGGTAATATTTTTCTAATATCGTAACTTTTCAAAGTAAATTTATATGAATATAAATTCAACCAATTAAATATATATATGTATACATATATATTTTAAGCTGATTTAGAGATACTTAACAATTTTAGTATGGAAATAATAATTTCTTCAATTTTTAATAATAGGAAGTTTTTTCCGATTTAATATGAACTATATTGAATTACATCCTTATTTTTCAAAAGTATTTTTTTTCGTTTTTCTACAAATTCTTCAATCCGAGATATGGATGGAGATATAATACATAAAGAACCTCACACCATTCTTATGGGAAAATGGCTTTCGGTGGATTTGGCTAATTTTTGGATATGTTGTAGTTCTCGTCATTTTAAACAAATGTCTCAAAGGGCATAACTTGATCCTACGAGCCATTTCCACGCTATAAACTCTGAAAGGTCAAGATTTATCATGTAAAAGTATAAGCTTTTCGATTCGATATATACGACCTTCGATCGAAGGACCTTTCGACCGAGTCGAAAAGATTATACTTTTACATGTTAAATCTCGACCTCTCAGAGCTTGTAGCGCGGAAACGGCTTATAAGATCAAGTTGTCTCCATTTGTTCAGAATGACGAGAATTACACATATCCAAAAATTAGCTTAACCAACCGAAAGTCATTTTCCCATAAGAATAGTGCGGGGTCCTTTATTCAGTAAAATTTGAAAAATATTTAAAAACTATTTTTTTTTCTCAAAATAATTGTCATATGATGTTAAATGGCGTTTTATTCCAAATACTATTAATTCGGGGTAAATATTGCCATTTCAATAATTTTCTTTGGCGCTTTTGTTATGTTTAAATAATCTTCTTTATTATTATTATTAATGTATTTTCTTAAAATTTTAGATATTTTTATTCCTCTTAAAACTAATTTTTTTTTTTTTTTTTTTTTTTTTTTTTAATATATTTTTGTCCTTTCTTTATTATTAAAGATAGATAAGAATAATTTTTTTTCTTTTAAAGCTTTAGTTTGTATAAACAACATTTCAAATATAATAATACACAATTTCACATAAAAAAGATTTATTTTTACTCGTTTATCAATTATTTTTTAAATTGTAGTTTCTTAGTTACCGATGTTAGTTACTTACTTCCTAAAGTTACTGATTTCAGGAATGTATCAGATTAAATATATAATACAATTTAGCTTTTTTTTTTTATTCATAAACTTATTCTCACTGTCTGTCTCTATCAGTCTTATCCTCATTATCTTATTGCTATCGATGTAACTTGATGCACGTTGCTTTTATGCATTAGAAGTTATCGGATTGCAATATACGAGGCTAAATTTTTTTTTTTTTTTTCAAATTCCAAACAAGTTTGAGATGTGTAGAAGACACTAAACAAGTCGATAACAACGCACACTTTGCGAATGTTGAACAAAATCAGAATGTTAGACCTGGATGTATTGTCCATCGTCAATATCTCCTCCATTGTTGATTCGTTCCAAGGAAAGATTCAGATCTATCTTTTTGTAACGGACACTCATGTTTTTATCCTTTATTTTTTCATAACCGTCCGCATTTGCATCCGACAGAAAGTTATTTACCTGTTCGTAAGGCGGTTCCTCATTTCGCGTGACATTCATGTATCTTACGCTCTCGTAATTTGGATCGTCATGACACACGGACTCATAATTCGGATCAGTGTCACTATCACCCGGCTGACAGACGGACGCATAATTCGGTTCAATTGTATGATGCGACATGCTTTCGTAATTTGGCTCCGAGTCAGTGTCCTGATCTAACTCTAACTCGTCTCGCCGTCGCAAACGCACCTTCTCATAGCCAGGATCCTCGCTGCTGGCGTTGCTTACTTGTCTGTGCTTAAACGATATCGAATATGCGTCCGTGCTGTTTCTCGCCAATATCGAAGTGCTTTGAAAATCGATTTCTCGCGAGCATTGTGGACGCAACACATAATTTAAATCGGACGATGTCGTATCGCCTCTCGCGATAGAGTTTCTCTTGCTATTGTTAGAATTAACGATCTCGTATTCATGGTCCATGTTTAAATTAGCCGTACCCATATCGATTTTAGGTAATTTCAAAATGTTATTGTCATTTTCAACATTAAAGTTGCACGTGTTACTACTCGTAGCAGAATAATACGCGAGGTCAGGTTCCTTCTTTTGTATTTCCACAGACTCATGGCTGCACCATGATGCTCGGCTGACCTCAAGACTCAATTTTCTGCAAGTGTTTGCTTCGGAATGTAGAACGTTATTAGAGTTCAAATGAATATCGTTTTGCTGCTCTTCTATCTCCTTTTTTTTCTTCATCACTTTTGCGTACATGTCTTCGAGCGACTTACCCACTGAGAGCGAAGATCTCGATTTGTCATCGCTTTTATTTTTTTTGTCAACGATCGCGTACCCCTCCGTAGTTGCTTCAGGCGGTGGTGGTAGAGGAGAATTTGCTTGACGTTTCTCGGGTTTAGGAGATCCAGGATTAATAATAGAGCTATTGGCACTCGACGACGATGCTGCAAAAGGGGAAAAATGTTTGTATATATTTATTACTCGCTAACACAGAAATAAAGTAACTATATTTTATTATTCGATAATTGATTCTCGAAACTAATAATTATTACGAGTCTTCGCTACCTTGCCTGGAATGAGCATGCGCAACATAACGTAAACTATCGACACTTGGCGGTTGCGGCGCAGCATATGTCTCTTCCGTACGCAAAAAAGGTTGACAAGATATCGTTTGCTCGTGTAGCGCATGTCTTTCGACTTCTGACATCATTGGTTGAATTTGCGCATATGTTTCACTGCCACTGGTATAGACTTTATCTTGCTCATCTATCGCGGCATACATTTCATCTATGGGATAGTCATATCGCGAGAGCTGTTTACGCATTATACGACGATATATCGAAATTCTAAAATTTATTTACCCGAATCATCAGAAACAGTGGTATAGTGAGAATCAACGATGGGTCGAGTGGATTGATTTTGTCCGTAAGTTGCTTTAGTCTGCGCAATTATATTAGCTAACGGTTCCCTTACACTTATGCTCGTGTACCCTTCTATATATATATATATATATATATATATGTATATATATATATAAAATCAGTAATTATTGATTATTAAAAAATAAAATTGCGAAGAAAGAAAAAGATAAGCAATTTACTTGAATCTTGAGAGTCTCCACTGAAGTGCTGTTGCAGGCTATTATGTTGGGTCTGCGACGAGTGCGGCAGTAACATTAAAAGAGGCGGTGTCATATAAGGTAAGTCTTGATTAGCCTGTACACTACCAGAGATAGCATTAGCGGCTTGAATGTCGGAGTGCAATTCAGAATGAAGAAGCGAGTTATGCGAGGATGATCGACGAGTTCGCGGCGGTGCAATCGGATTTCCGCCCAATTGACTCGTGGATGTCGATGGATTTTCAATATTTGTGATTCGATTAACATTATTTCTAGAAAATTAAAATAAATTTAATTAAAAAATGTATACTTTGCAAAAAATAAAGTACAAATATCGTAAATGGATAATACCTATTTACTCGATTAACTTCAGCATTCTGAAAGTTTTGAAGTTGGGCATAAGGATGTTCAACTAAATATAAATATCAGAATGTTATTAATCAATTAAACAAACAAAAGAGAAAATTTAATAATTTACTCACTATTATCAGAGATAGGAGACGCAAATCTTGCATATTGATCGGACGTATCTTGTATCAAAGAACTTTGCTGAACAATTTCCGGTGTTTCCTTTTCAGATATCTGTTCTTGTACTAAAATATTGGAGCGAAAAAATAAAATTATTATAGTTTCAGTTTAATAACATTAATTATATTATTTTTCTCGTCTTACTAATCTAAAGGCAATATTACCCGCATCTTGGACCGTAGCATATAATTCCGAATGGTCTCCCATAGTCTCGGTAGTCTCGTAAATATCTCGCGGTATAGAACTCATCATATCATCGCGTTCTTTGTTTTTATCTTTCGGAATATCCGGAAGACTTCTATTGGCACCTGTCGTAGTTCTAAATAAAATAATGTTTTTTAATAAAAATAAGAATACGCATATACACACGTACAAAATATATCATAAAAATAAAATCTTAGAATATCTCTGAAAATATCTTAGAAATTCATTATATATTCGCAAGACAGTATAGGATCAATCGACAAGAGAAAATCAACGTAAGAAATATATAATTTTCTTTTTATCGCTTTTTACGAATAGAAAATTAGAAAGTAAATTAATTAAAATTTATGTCCCAGAAGACTATAATGATTTTTAAGACAAAAACCTTTTCCCACTATCGTTGACATCTTGGGTAATAATTCGAGATACATCCGACGTTGGAATTCTATCGAAATCATCCGTTTCAGAATTATTCAGCGTTACCATTCCAGCGAGTCCCAGAAATTCATTCCTATTATAATACGATCGTAGTTGTACAATAAATGTCAAATTACGAACCGGTTGTACCATACGTACATACATACATATATACATACATAAACGCATACGTAAGATTCATTTATAAAAGATTTAATATTTATAAAAAAACTAAGATTTATAAAAAATGATTTTACAACGTACTGAAAAATCTGACTCTATTAATTATCACAAAGAGAGATAATTTCAATATACGCACTGTTAAAAAAAAAAAAAAAAAAAAAGTTTCATTAACAAAAAGTACCTCACGTTTTATCACGTTCAATTATTATCGATAAGAACGTAGAATTATATAATTATTTATAAATTATATTATAAGCCACGCTGTGAGAAATTAAGTCTAACAAAGATGCAACATAACGGAAGTTATCGCGAAGTTATCAATCGAATTTTCCGGCACACCGCTAATATTTTATTATCCAGGAATATATATAAGTCAAGTCAACGATAAAACTCTAGTATATTCACTTGTTTTCATTCCGTCGACAGCTGCAGATACAGGCGGCAATCAAGCCAAGGAACGACAAAAGGGCACCGACCGATACAACCCAATAACACCAAGCATCCTTCTCCTCGAAAAAAGAGTATATCATATTACAGGCTTCTCGTCGATCGTATCTTCGTATCCTGAAATACCCGAAATCAAGAACGCTGTCAATCCATCGCGCGCGAGATAACCTTAACGCGACCCACCCAGCGAGAAGACACCCAGCGCTGAAGCGCCGTTAGTACCCACACTATCTATTACATCGATTCGATTCAATTTACCTACAACATTCGTCGCTCGCATGACCGATGCGAAGATTGTATCTTTCAGTCGCACTCGGAGGACTTTGTAAAAGTTTTTTTCTTTAAATTTTTATAAGAAAGCATAGTACGGAAACAACAATTAAAAGGAATATATTCACAAACGAACGAAGCTCATTACGAGCTGTTCGGAACGCGGTTCCACACTCATTACACGATTTTATCGATGCACGTATCTCGCTCAGTCGTTTTCGATCAATCGTAACGATACGTGTGAATAATTTTCTCGTTTTATTTCGTTCACATTATTATTTTTTCTATCTTTTTCACATATCTCTATACAACACAGGCTGCGTTCCGATCAGTTCCGATATTCACCGCTAGTACCGAATATCTATAGTATACGTTAAGGTTATACAAAGGAAGGTTAAGTCACATATCGAAACTATTGGCGTTTTTAGAGACGGGCGATGCTTTTCGATTAATCGGTACTGCCAACAATTAGATTCAAATAATCGATTAAATGGTCGATTATTGGTTAGGTTTTCGATTAAATCGATTTCCCAATTTTTACAAGGCAATATCGAAGTATTATGGTAAAGGTCCTTGTATAATTTAAGGCGATAGCGATAGGAAACAAAAGAATAGCGATAGCGACATCTACGCGCTACATCTATTTCACGATATATTCCGCTTTTTTTTTTTTTTTTTTTTTTTTTTTTTTTTTTTTTTTTTTTTTTTTTTTTTTTTTTTTGTTTTTCCTTTTTGCTTTTTCGGTTTCAAGTTTCC
>JBCEZV010000065.1:12531570-12551572 GCA_039654365.1 Cataglyphis livida | reverse complement strand
TATATATATATATATATATCATTATTGTTTTATTGTGATTTAACGGATAACAATCAGATTAATTATATACACAAAAATATAATTAGCATATGTACGCAATTATATGTCGCGCAAAAGAATAATATTGTAATGTACTTTATTAGATTATAAGCTGTAAGACGAAAATACATTAAACAGATAATAAATTATATTTTGACAGTTACATATCTAATTTAGAATTTTTTTACACATTACATTTATAATACAAAAATATTTTAACTTTCTTATTATTTATTAATTGATTTTGTCAATATAGGAGTATTCAGAAATTTCTATTTCTATTATATAGAGAGTAAAATTTTAATTCAAATTTAGAATAAAATGACTTAAAAAACTATGTGATTTTTATTTCTTTAGATACTCACTTTGTGCATTTTAATGGAAGCGGTTCTGATAATAGCTAATAATAACACAATAAAACTAAAAAATTTAAATAAGACAATAACGGCACCGCCAATAATAACATCAACACCGAAGTGGAACAGGGAATATCTACCATAATCAGTAAGCCTCTTTACAACTATAGATATAACATTGACACTGGCATTCAGATTCAGTTGAAAAATTATCTCAATTACATAGATGACAAAGAAGCACTCGAAGCGCGAGACAACTACAGCTACGCTGACAATTAAGAAATTATGTTTTTCATATCCCATATATAGCTAATGAGAATGTATTTCAGCCAGAAGTTGCTCACTTGCCTTTATGATATCGTTGGATTAATCCAGTATGTAAAATTATTATGTTAATAAAGTATTTTTTTTTTAATCATTTCATACGATTACAGCAGATATAGATTATGTTTTTAATATTATAGATAATTTGTTGTTCACGAAAATTACATCATAATATTTATATCAATATGTTGTACGTGCGCATTTCTTTCGCAATATATCTGCAAACAATGATATATTTTTTGCTGAAATATTAATGTTTCTGTCGCAGTTAAATCAATTAGATTAACATTAACGATATTATAAGTAATTTTGCTTCCACAATTTAGATAAAAGCGAATTAATATTAGATTATATGGCAATGAAATTAATGTAAGAAAAGGGAAACTATTCTTTTTCAAATAATCTAATGCATCAAGAAAATAAAAATGCACATTATTCTTCCTTTCTCTTCCCAATTATATGCATAGACTTGCTCTTGAGAGGAGGATGAGGTTTTGCATATATATGTGATGAGCTTCCGCAAATATATAAAACTTGCTTATATGATAATCAGTTAGTATAGTTAGAAAACTTTTTTAACTGCAGCTAGAAAAATAGTGTATTCTTTTCGACATAAATTTATTAATGATTCCAAATTTTTGTGCGAATAAAACGCATTATGTAACGTAGTGTCACAAGACCTATATATGCAGTCATCTACTATTTTTGTAAATCGAATATTATTGTGACTCAACATAAATAATTCCCTTGGTCAGATATGTATACATATATAATCATAGTGAAAATTTGTTTAGTTTAAGTGGACATACCTGTTTGAAAGCTTGAAAAATAAATACAGTTTCTAGATTTTTTGCAATGCAACAACTTGATAAAAATTTTAATTATAAAAAAATATTATTAATTACTTAATTAGAAATTTTCAGTTTATTAACAGTTTTTCTCAATTTGCGCTGTAAAAAATTTAGAAAATGTATTTATTTTTTGAGAATTTAAACGGATGTGTTACCTTAAAGGATAAAATTAAAATGCAAAAATTAAATAGTTACGTCAAATTATTTATTAATATTGATGTCATTATAATGTTTAAACATTTTAATTTACTGACAAGTAAATATATAGAACAAGTATTGTAACGATATCGTTACAGCCTCGCGGGCAGACCATCCGCCCGCAAAATGAGGCATGGCGCCTATGGCGCCCCTAAACGCTCGCGCTTATAGCGCGAACTCCACCGAGAGGACAGCCCCACCACGCGTCGAATCCCGTGAGTGGGAGCGCCGTGCCGGGTATATAAAGCGGTCCGGCGAGCGTACCGTTACCAGTTCCTGATCCTGAGCCCTGTCAAAACCAAGATCCGAAACCAACACTCCACAGACACCAGGCCACGGGCGACTCGTGGTTAGGCCGGGCTTCCCGGTTTCTAGCAGACGCACTCCGAATACCTCTGCTATACCAGGCTACGGGCGACTCGTGGTTAGGCCGGGCTTCCCGGTTGCTGGGATGGCGGATCCCATACCCATGCTCAACCAAGCCATGGGCTTCTCGTGGTTAAGCCGGGCTTCCCGGTTGCTGGAGCGGCGTTAGATTGAGTACGCGCGAACCGATATACTGGGTGAATCGAGACCGCCGGACTGACTATAGATCCCGATACACGCGCCGGGTACTCCGTACAACCCGGCCGACTGATCATACCGGGTGAATACACCCCACTGACCGATTCTGTACATACCGCGTTAACGTAAGATTATTTGTGTTCGCTGTACCGTTCTTATTGTCCGCGATTGCTATTTCGTTGTATTATAACTGTTATAAGTTCGGAATAAATTGTGTTGTTACACCAAGATCGAACGAGTAAATTAGAGTTTCCCCCTTCTCCCGAATCCTAGAAACCGGCGAGCCTGATCCGTGGCGTACGGGAAAGGTGAATCGTTACAATATCAATCTAAAACATTAAAAGTATATATATAGATATATAGAACAAGTATCAATCTAAAACATTAATCAATCTATATATAATAGTAATTAGAGGTTTAAATAATTTTGTACTTCCAGAAGAAATTTTTCAAGAGAAACACAAATTTATGATTTATTTATTGCATTTTATAACATTTAGAAAAATGTTAGTATAGTAAAAATAAAGAGATCGTATTTAAAAGATTAAGTTCATAAAGTTATTTTCTTTTTATATAATAAAGAATCTTTGTTTATATCTCATAAATTTATAATTTCTCAGATTTGTAATTTCCCAAAAAGGAAATATATAGTTCTAGAAGCGATTTTGTTTTAATAGGTTATGGGTCCAATATTTATGTAAAAATGACCATAATTCGCTTCTCAATTATAAAGCTGAATAACAGAAATTATCAAGTCTGGAAGCATAAAACAGAATTGCTATTGATAAGGGACGAATTGTGGCATACAGTAAATGAAGTCAGACCTGGAATTCCTGACGAGAAATGGTTAAAAGTGGACAGGCAAGCAAGACTACAATCGGCTTATTGGTAGAAGACGACCAGTTATGACACGTAAAAAAAGCTATTTTAGCTCATAAAGCATGGGTAGCGCTAAAGGATTATCATCAAAAGACATCACTTACAAATCAGGTTACTTATTAAAGAAGTATGCAGTATGAAATTTGCGGAAAATGGTGATATAGAGATATTAATCATATGTTAAATGTGATAGATGAGTTAACTGCATTAGGAGAAATGCTGAAAGACAAATTAATAATTGCAATGTTATTAAGCAGTTTATCTGATTCATATAGCACATTTGTTACAGCATTGGAAACCAGAACAGATGAATTTATGTTGCAGTTAGTCAAAGGAAAACTTATAGACGAAGATAAAAAACAGAATATAAGAATATAAGAAAAGTCATGAAGAAGTCTGAGGATGAAGTTCTTAAAATACTTAAAATACTTAATAAACAGTCAACACAGCAAAGACAAGTACAACAAAAATCTCAAAAGGTTAGTTGTTTCTTTTGTAAAAAGCGAGGTCAAATGAAGAAAGATTGCACCAAGTACAAACGGTAGAAAACTAATAAAGAAAAAGCAAATACAATTTCAATGAAAATAAAGAGAAACTGAAATTTGTTTTGGTATAAATAATGATAAAGTAAATCATAAAAGTTAGTACATTGATTCTGGTGCTACTAATCATATGACAAGCGATAAAAATTTTTTCAAAAGTTTACATAGTTACAATAATGAAAAATTAAGACTAGCAAATGGCTATTATGTTGAAATCCATGGCATTGGTGAAGGAAATATAATTTGTCAAGATGATAAAAAAAAATGTACAAATGTTGTTGTCAAGAATGTACTTTTTTTCCAAGCCTGGAAGAAATTTAATATCAGTAAAAAGCTTGACAGAAAAAGAGATACAAGAGGAAAAGAAATGTCATATTATTATACTTATTATTGTACTTATAGGAACTGTTATTGCTATAGTTGAATTAAATGGAAATTTATACAAATTAAAGAGTGATAATAAGACTAATTAACTGTTACTAAGAAACATAATAAGAACTGTTAGCATCAATGGCATAGAAGATGTTCGAGATTGTCATTTCATCTCGAACTCAGCATGTAGATGCCGCGCGACTGCTTCGTCGCCGCGCGCATCCGCCTTTATATGTTCCGGAAATTTGTCCCACTTGTGGATAATGGATGTGATCGCCACACATTCGCAGCAAAACTTTTCGGCACAAATTTTCGGCACAAATTGTAACTATTCGGCAAATATCGAAAGGTTTCGATAGCAAGATGAACATTTTCGCTACTGAGCGATTCGCGGTTGCGCACACTTGTAAATAAGCGTTCGATCCAACTGCCCTCTCAATCGGCAGTGTGAAAATGAAATTTGTGCGACAAACGTTGGCGATAATCAAAGTGACGAATTGTGACGACAAATTACGGTCGATGGAGAACAACGCGGAGATGCGCAAGCACAATGTTACAATGTTATAGTACAATGTTACCGACTACTATACGCGGTATCATTTGCGGTCCTTCGAATTGTGGTAAAACAAACATGTTGATAAGTTTGATAGAAAGTCCACACGGTGTACGTTTCGAAAACGTGTACGTATATTCAAAATTGCTTCAACAACAAAAATATCGATATCTGGTGAATTTATTGATATCGATCGATGAAATTGGTTATTTTACATTTTCCAACAACAGTGACGTCATTCCGCCGAACAAGACGCGTCCAAATTCCATCTTCGTGTTCGATGACTGCATGCGATAAGCAAGATGTAGTGAGAGAGTACTTTTCAATGGGTCGACATTCTAGCATCAACTGCTTTTATCTCTGTCAGACGTATGCGAGAATACCTAAACATCTGATACGCGACAATGCGAACTTGCTGATTCTGATCAAACAGGATGATACCAACCTGAAACATGTGTATAACAATTACGTGAATACCGATATGTCGTATGAATTTTGCGCGTTGTGTCGCGATAGCAGCACAAGTACGGATTTGTAGTGATAGACAAAGACAGCTCGCTCAACGATGGTCGGTACAGAAAAGGATTTAACGTGTTCGCAATACCGCAAAGCGATTAGTCGTTACCAATACATCATCGCGGTGAAACGTGAGAAATTGATACTCTACCAAAATGGTTGGCAGCGAAGGTATTCGTGAGCGCGAAAAGATTGCGAGGAAAATTGCGAAAACGAGTGAATCGATTCGCAAAAAACATCGCTCTTTGAAGGTATAATTGAAGAGGATATCGTATTAGATAGACACTTTAGACCTCTCATCGGACTGCTACAAAAGATTGTTGACAACTTTAGTTTAATCGTGGTAAAGAACGAGCCGGGGACATACCATCGATGCGGAGATCGAACCGTTAATCATCCAGAAGCGTGAGAAGGATGCAACACCGAAAAAGAGAGAAAAACAATCTGACGTCTGGTCGAATCACTCAGCGGCACCTCATAAATCAAAACGATTGGACGCTCCACTGGATGAACCACCGATAACCTCTACATCGCCCGCAACAACAAGAATCGTACTTACGATGTCTGAATTACTTGCTCGCGAGGATGTTTTTGAAACCACCGATGACTCACTCGTAACGTGCGTTTGAAATCAATTGCAAACGCCGGAAGGTCAAGGAATGTTGCGAGATCAGTTAGGTCCACTGGGCCAAAAGTACATCTGGCCTGTTCTGAGCGGTGATCAAAATAGCGATATAGATAATGTGTTTGGTGTTTATCTCGGTCAGGATGCAATGATGTTCTAAATGATGTTCTGTTGTAATAAACGTTTTAACATGGACAACGCGGATAGTATAATTATAGACGGCATACGTTCTGCCGGCACACCTGGTCTTTACGAGTTGATCTTTAAGAAAAGCCCTTATGACGTCATCTATACAGATGATGATAAGCAAACGTACAAGAGCATGCTGTTGACAACGAGCGCGCATAAAGACAATTACGATACGCACGGTCGAATACAGGGCAACAGAGGATACAAATACAAAGAAATAATTGCATCGTCGATCAAACCGAAAAAGAAAAAATTTAGAAAAGAAGTATTCATGCCTCGCGCTATGTCGCTAACCGACAATAAGATTGATTATGTGCATTGGGACGATCCCAATGAATTGGTGGATCGTCTACGATTGCTCGACGCTTTGCTCCAAGTTGGTCACAATGGTCACGACAACGAAATCTTGTCGATTATCGAAGAACTTCGCGAAACTGGCATTATTATAAGTTAAATAGTGCCTCAACAAAACTAATAAATCGATCGGCGCCACTCGCATCGATGATGCATATCAACAAATTTGGATTATTCGAACGGCAAAATGATACAAGTGATCTTAGATTGATGAAAAGTTGTGTGTGCGAAAACGCTCTATGTCGCTATAGACTATGACGCGAGATGGTGCAAGATTCGTCGTGTAGCGCAACCTGAAGCCGATACCGATGCTGACAACAAACTATACGTGGATCAATGTGTTAAAATGTTGAGGAATCAACAGAAAGAGTCAGACGAGAAGCTTGCTGCGTTTGAGTGTTACAAATTGTGATAAACGAACTTCGGCATGCGAATATCGCTAGATTAAAAACGAATAGCGAACGCTAACAAAACGTCAACGATTAACAATGGACAGCAACAACCGATCCAAGATCGTCTACAAACGGTTAGCAACGACGGACGGCAACAAACAGCAACGTACAGTTCAGGAACGGCTGTCGGACGGTTATCAAACGGCTCAGGAACGGTTGTCGGATCATTGTCAAACAGCTCAGGAACGGCTCAGATACAGCTACGAACGGCTAATAGACCGCTATCGGCATACGAAGAATAAAGAACCGCTATTGAAACGGAAATAAACAGCTATTGAATAATTAAAAAAAAATTTTAGATATAAATAATAATGTAATTTCTTCACATATATTATTACGCACCAAGAAACCAGTCGCATCGCTAAAAAAAAAAACATGACATCGTTAAAATCCGATAAAAATATCGAGAAGCTACGACTCGTCAAGGAACTGCATACTCCAGCGAGAAGAAATTTTCCCCGAAGACGTGTCATAAATGCGAGGTTACGACGACCTGTGGCAAACTGACATCGTCGAGATGCGTCCATACTCGCGTTTCAACAAAGGCCATTACTACATACTTACAGTTATGGATGTGCTGAGCAAGTACGCGTGGGCCGTACCGCTCAAGAGTAAAGGCGGAAGCTGATATTATCGCTAAAATAATTAAAGATAGCAAGAGGTGCCCAAGAAACATGCAAACCGATATAGGGAAGGAATTTTACAACACTGATGTGCAACGCTTCATGAAGAAACATGACGTCAATCATTATTCCACGTATTCGATGTTGAAGGCATCGGTCGTCGAACGATTTAATTGTACACTGAAAGACGCTATGTGGAAGATGTTTACGCTCAACGAAACTTACAAATGGGTGGATAAGTTGCCGATTCGTGTCGGATTACAACGGGCGCAAGCATCGAATGATCGGTATGCGACCCGTCGACGTTACCCCCGCGATTGCCGAAAGACTCTTGGCTACGGTAAATAGCGCGATAAAGATAGCGGGTCCAACAAAGTTCAAAGTAGATGACTCGGTACGCGTTAGCAAATATAAGACGATTTTCGAGAAAGGTTATACGCCGAAGATCGTTAAAGTACAGCGTACTAATCCTGTAACCTATCTACTCGAGGATTATCGCGGAAAATTCATCGCTGGAGCATTCTACGAGTACGAGTTGCGTCGCGCGAATTATCCGGATGTGTACCTCGTGGAGAAAGTATTGTGCAGGAGGGGTGATGAGGTTTACGTAAAATGGCTATGTGAATGGGATTCGATGGATCGCACAATTCTTGGATACACAAGGACAACGTCGTTTAATTAATACAAACTGTATTTATTTTTACATATGAAAAATATGAAATACATATAAAATATCTAAAATATATAAAAATATAATATAATATATATATGTAAGATGGCATATAAAATATAAAAGAGAAAAAAATAGATATATATTTCTTGTTTTCCTTAGTTTTCGATAAGTTGATACACACACACACACACACACACATACATGTATATTATGATACGCTATATTACATTACACTACATTGTATTACATTACATTATAAGGGTATCCGATAATGCCCCCATGGTAAAGTGTTGGTAGTTTCGGGTACGATATACCGCTTGTCATTGTACGGACGCAGAGCAATTTTTGTCTTGCGAATGGTATATACTTCATGCAATTTTGATCTAATACACGATTGTTGACGTGTAATTTCAATCTCTTTATTCAAACATTGCGTGTAATCATCAAAAGTTATAGTACGCGCAACGATGTTACTCTTGACGCCTTTAACTTTTTTCGTATCCTTTTTATTATCTTCTCGCAACGCGCGTATATTTTTGCTCTAAGTCCAACGAATTCGGTCATAATCGCGCATTATTTTCGTCTTTCATTAAACCCGATACTTTTATATTTACAAACGGCATATCGTACGCGTTGTTAGCTGGATAATCGCTCGTATTGAATCTATCGATATCGCGTTCATATCGCATTTCATATTTTCATATATATCGTCGCATTTAATAAATTAAACTATCGGTGTACATGTATTCGTGATGAAATTCGTTCAAACACACTTTCAATATATCAAGTATGCACATACCGACGTAAATTGGTTTGTTAAATTTTACCTCAAGTTTGCGCAGTTCAACGGCGACTAAATTTTCTGAAAACACGCTTCTACTATGGAAATTCGGTTTTGCAATCATTGTCTCTGCACCATATCGTCCATCCCACTTTGTTAATAATTTTACATCAACGTGATTGCGCACGTTTTCCATGGTTTTACCGAATACCGCGTTATTCATTAATTTGTACAAATTTTTTTGAAATTATTTCTCGCGAGTGTTCGAAATTTTGTGTTGAGTTCAATATAATCGCGGAGCCATGCGGATTGAGCAAATTGCAATACGCGATGTGTTTTTGTGACGCGTACACTGTTGCAGGTTGCAATAGTGTATGACATAACGCTTTTTATCATATAATGTTGCGAGGAGCTTGTCCTCCCGTTTACCGGGAGGTTTATCGCGTGTCGGGCAAAACGGTAAGTCAGCGTGCGCATCGTGAAGATGTTGCGGATACTCGAGGATTAGCCTGTAGATGAATCCGAAGCGATTGCGCTAATGTTAAAATCACAAATGTCATCAACCCATCGAAAATCGGTATAGGGCAATGGTTGACACATTGCTCATTCATACAAATTATTGACATCAAAGTACATTAAATACGATGTAGGTTTTGATGGATCGTATGACTGGATATACTTGTTATTAGCATGCGCGTATCTGCCGGAACATTGACTCAAACCGCCGCGTATCCCCCGTTCGATAAACATAACCATGTCGATATCAGTAAGTAATTTGAACGTAATATTTGTATGTTTTAATATGGCATCTCACGTGTAACCGGAGAGAGTAAAGTAATAAGCGGGATCGAGGCTATAACTTTGTAACGGACCGCTTCACGAGCGGTGTGGTGCACGCGGACAGCGCAATCGAGATCAGGTTTCGTGAAGGGGTTGAAATACAGTAAGAAACGTTAGGTTGAGATACGTCGTTTATTTGCCTCTTGAGGGCAATGGTCAGGTATTACAATCTATTATTTACTATCTATTTACGGGTTTTCACGTGGTGCTCGCCTTTAACAATCGCACTGTTATGACGCCGGGCTAGACGGGTTTTTGTGCGTCTCGTCAAGTGCCTAGCGCGAGGTGCGTGCGGTGAGCCGGGCGCGTGTTTTGGCGGTGCAAGCTAGTAGGCGCGCGGTGCGTGCGGTAAAGCGCGTGTTATCACGGTGCGTGAGGTGAGCTAATTCGATATCTCGCGATGCAAGGTTTGCCGGTGCGCGTATGAGCGCGTACAGATTGTTCGCCGACTGATCGGCGCGAACTGCAGGGCGGCGGCCTGTAGTTTGGTGCAGGTGTCGGTGTTGAGGACGCGGCGCGTGTCCCAGAGGAGGGAGTCGCCGTGCGCGGAGCTCGGACGGTCAGGTGTAAGGACCGTAAGGCTCGAGAATACTCGAGAAGAGCGGCGAACTCGTCCACTCTTTGTCTTTTACGGTGGTTTTTGACGGGAGCCGTCTCTGGATCAGATAGTCGAGAATTTTCGACGGAGGCTGCGAACACGTCAACCCCCGGTTCACTGTCTTTCGACGGTTTCGGAGCGGTTTCTGGAGGTGTCTCGCGCGTACTGCTCGAGCGGATTTGATTACCGGTCTGGTTCAGATCCATGATCTGTCGGGTTTTTATACCCGTTCGGTTACGGCACCCGCGTCGCTATCGTCTCCCTCGGAGTGGGGGTAGCGGCGCGGGGTTTCTGCCGTCTACTGTGTTCGGCGTTTTCCGGGAGCGCTCGGCGCTGCTCGGAGGCCGGTGTTTATGTCTCCGACCTATTGTTTGTTAAAATAGGACGCTAAGCGCCTCTGCCCTTGCCCGGCTGGTGTTCGCCGGGCGGCAGACTTCCGACGGGCGACGTGTCGGGAACGATGGGGTGACGCATCGTTACAACTTTTATTGCAACTTTCGCGGAAATTTTCAAAAATATCTGCTAATAACAAGACATCAGTTTTTAAATATAGATCGCTGTATTCGCCTAGCGTTCGAATGGAGAACCTTTCAGACAGTCTCGACGTATGCGTAATCGCTCTCGGATACTGTGTCACCAATCAAAGAACTGTGAAATAAATCGCGCGGTGGTAAACACGTATCTTTCAGTCTGTCGACGCAGTCAATATATTCATACGGAAAGCCGCCCTTCCGTGTTAATAAATTGAAATTGTCTTGTACATTTTGATATTTTGATTTTAAAATTTTGAGTTTGTGTTTATTTAAAAAAGATGTCAATTTGGGCCAAGGCTGGCTTAAAGAAATTTATATGAATCTATAAAACGCAATTTGATATAATATTTTTCTTCTGCAAGTTTAACATTTTTTGTAAAAGATATATTTTTCTTTTGTTATCGGCAATAAATCGATTCTCCCTTCGAACGCTATAGCTATTTTCTTGATAATAAAATGTGAATCGTAATCGGATAAATTATAAAAAATTATTGAAATGTAAAAAGAGTTCTTATAATTTAAATTGCAATTTGAATGCGTCCAGTTAGCAATGATCGCGTACTCGTGTATCGTTCGGCGCGAATGGTTTCTCACAATTGTGACAATGCGTCGCGCTGTTAAATTTTTCTCACTCTTCTCACGTTAAATTTATCATGGGGACATTCGTGGTTAGAATAATCTCTACGCGATGCGCTAAATTTTTAAATTCTTCGACGAACCATGAAACGCAATCGGTATTACGGCGAGAATGATACGCGGATAATGTGTTATCGTACGCGCAATGTATATAAGCTATGCTAAATACTTGATGATGCTGGTAAGTTTTTTCTTCCTCTGTCTTCTCCAAAACGCACTCCAAATCGGCGTATACGACAGCCGCTCTTTTCTGTTGTAATTGTTGAACTCGAGCCACTTGTCGTTCTCATTTGGTAAACGGATAGAACACTTGTTCATTTCTCTACAGTCTACCGTATGCGATTGTAATTTATCCTAAGTAATTCTAAGTAATTCTAAGTATCCTGTAATCGACCCAAAGTAATGTAAACATCTGTAAAAAAGAATTTTTTTCATTTAATTTTTCATTTGCATATATTTAATAAAAAGAAAAAAATATATAAAATATATAAATTATACGTACCGATCACAAATATACTTCCTGTGCTCTTTCTTGCGAGCTCACGAGACGGGATAAAATTTTGATCCACGCAAAATGTCCGACGTTGCTTCCCGTGGATCACATAAAACAAGTATTTATCTTTCTTTAGCTTGCTCAATCGAATCGGGACAATGTTCTTTTCTTCGAGCAATATACATTTATAGAGATATCATTGGCATGTTCGAATTTTTTAATTTGATTCACAGTCACTGGAAACTCAATGTTCTGGAGAATCAGCATTGTCGTATAATGTGGATACGATGATTCTTATCCTACGTCTCTTGCAGCTGGATATAGAGTACCTAACCACTGACCACGCGAAATACGCATTGTCATTAGATTGCACGTTTATCACCGCTCTCTTCTTTATTATATCTTGTGGTAATTTTACGAGACATCCCGCTCGCATTGGGTTATATTTGTTTATGTTTATAATTAAATCAAATATTTGCGACAAAGCCCATTGTCGTGTTCTTGAAATTCTTCAAGCGATGCTAAAATGGGCTTGATAACGCGCCGCTCATACCATTCGCATAAATCTGATGTGCGAAATAGTTCATAGTTTTTTATATTTATGTTTTTATTTGCTCGCTTATCACCTTTCACAAACTCGCCGTTGAACACAGTATTCACTTTCACACTAAAATGTTTTTTTATCGCATTTTGCACGTGTTCGAGCACAATGTCTTTGACGTCGTCGAGAAATTGGCGCGGTTCGATATAGTTATGTTAATTACTGCACCGGTCGATATGCGGTTTTCAAATGCGGTATCGATTTCTTGCCAAACGATTCTTTCCGCGTTATTGTTGCCACTATAATCACCACCACTAAGTATGAACTGTCTCTGTATCGAGTCTTTACACCTTTGAATCGCATGATTCTGGTCACCAAAGATTGTCGAACTCCGATCGAGAGTCGCGGACGTTTGATACGAGTATTTTCTTCAAGCTGTTTGATAAGTTCTTCGCACTGCTGGGCCCACGCAAAATATTTGCCTAAGGTAGCGACTTGGTGGGCAGCTCCAACAGATCGCGTTCAGTCTGTTCGGTGTTTTCCATATATATATTTTTTGTTTTTATTGTGTATAAATTGGGCACATATTACGCGGAAAGATTTGATACAATGGATTGCTGCAATTGGAGCAGAATCGACCATCCACTGTATCATGTAACTCAATCACATGCCTCCGAATTGCATACATGTATCCGAAATCAGTGTCTGACAGCAATCATGCACGAAGTGCATAAAGCTAAAAGACTACGTGTGGAATAACAAAAGTAGATGGTACAACATTTTGTATGTCCATTTAGCGCAATGATTTCCGAATGAGACACTACCCTGACTATTTCTGTAAGATCCTCACTTTGATCACTAATATAATTACTGTCATCGGACAATGCGTGATCTACATCAGACTCTAATATTGCCTCGAAATTATTATTATTATTATTGATTATCATCAAAGATTATCACAAAATCTTCTTCTATATTGAGCACTTGGTAAACAATACAGTATTCGTTATATTTTTTTTCGACCGATGTATACCGTCTCAAATCATATACTGCAATTTTGACGCCCTTCGTTCTTCATTATATATATTTCATTTGGCTATCGGATCATCTGTGATGCATCGTTCTTCTTTTTATCTTTTGTTTAGAAATTTCTAGGTTTGCTGTATAGACCTTTGAGTTCGAATATCCGATCCGTCTATTGATCTTCGCGTCTACTACGGTTTTAAGTTTCTAACGTTTGAGAGTCCGTAAGCAGGTGCGACGTCTATTTTGTTTATGATATTTATAAATTATAGCAGCCAGATCGGCGCTAATACATCACAATTCTTTATAGAAAAAACAATAATATTTGGTCACTTATGGATGGGCGAAGTGCACGGAATGATATTCGGTAATAAACGTTTTGACATGGACAACGCGGATAACATAATTATCGACGGCGTATGATACGCCGGCACACCTGGTCTTTAAGAGTTGAACTTCAAGAGAACCTCTAATGAAGTCATTATTGTATGAGAATACAGAAGACGTAAATGTGAGCTTTGATCAATTTGTTCGGTGTTTACAAAGTAATATGCCTAGTGCCATGAGAGAAGATGCAGTCAAAATTTTAGCGCGAGGCATTCGTAAGGCGGTGCGTTAGAGAAGGACAGCGCGAGGCGTTCGTAAAGCGGTGCGTTAGAGAAGGATAGCACTAATGGTTGCATGCATGTGAAAAATTATATTAATATTAAAAAAGACATCTCCTTCTTTCCTTTTCTCGTCTTTTGTTTATACCTGCGCCGATAAACGGTTCTTCCTAGAAAAAAATTCTCAAGGTTCAGACAGCACGTGCAATATACGCTATTTGTTTATAATATTTATAAAGCAGTCGGACATCGGCGTTCGCCTTTGTATATATGCACCGGTTTAAACATGTCCCACGATAAGCGTTTCTTCGGCTCTTTCTAGAAAAAAATTCCCTTCATATCGCACGTGTAATAAATGCTATTTGTTTACAATAAATATAAATTATAGCAGCTAGGACATCGACACTCGTCTTTGTATATACGCATCATAAATATGTGCGCTCCCGCGATAAGCGTCCCCTGCCCGCGCGACGTCATACACTCCCGCGCCAACAAATTCTCCGCGCGGCTTTACCTCGACACGCACCCCCCTTAGAGGATCAACGTTAGAACCGGCCTATATATCCTATTAAAAATGTTATTGGAAGTATGATTTTGACAAACAAATACCAGTGGATGTTT
The DNA here is from genome assembly GCA_039654365.1 of Cataglyphis livida. NCBI lineage: Eukaryota > Metazoa > Arthropoda > Insecta > Hymenoptera > Formicidae > Cataglyphis > Cataglyphis livida. The sequence continues at coordinate 12,536,791 of JBCEZV010000065.1, read as the reverse complement.
ACAAAAACAAAAAGTAAGAATAGCTCGTGGATTCAATCAAAGATCAGGATTAGATTTTGATGAGACCTTTGCGACCTTGCTAGGTTGAGCTCGATTCGATTAATAATAGCAATTGCAGCACATTACAAAATGCACATCCATCATTGATATTACGACGGCATACTTAAACAGTCCTAGCAAAGAAGAAGTATGGAAATTCCGGAGAACTGGACGAAATTCTAAAAAAGTTGATAAGTATTGAAAGTAATAAAAGTGATATTAAATTTAAAGCTGTTAAAATGCTAAAAGATTGAAGAGCAGGAAATAAAGTATGCAAATTAAAAAGGATTTTATATGGATTAAAACAAACCAGTCGTGAATGGCATACAAGATTTGATGCGGAATTAAGAAAATTTGGTCGAATGCAGATCCATGTGTATACTACAAAGGTCAAGAGAAAGCTATTTTTTTGATAGCGATATATGTTGATGACATAATAGCTTCGGTGGATCTAAATGAAATACAGAGATTCAAGGATCATCTACGTCAAGTATTTGAGATTAAGAATTTAGGTGAAATCAAACATTGTCTCGGCATCGAGTTTTCAAGAAAAGACGATAGTATTATAATGAGTCAGAAAGATTACATAAAAAATCTTCTCAAAAGGTTCAGCATGACTGATGCTAAATCTATTAAGACTTCAATGGAATCAAATAAAAAATTAAGAAAGTGGGATGAAGAGAATAAAGACAACGTATCATATCGAGAATTAATCGGATGTCTGATGTATCTGGTTGTAACTACTTGCCCGGATATTGCTTATGCAATAAGTTCTTTAAGTCAGTTCAATAATAAATATGAATCAGAACATTGGACAGCGGCAAAGCGTGTCTTTCGCTATCTTAAAGGCAGCATCAATATGTTTCTTGTATATAGACCAAGTCAAGAAAATCTTAAAGGCTATGTGGATGCGGATTGGAAAAGATGTATAAATGATAGACATTCATATACAGGTTTCGTTTTCTTTTTCAGTCAAGCTCCTATCACATGGGAATCTAGAAAGCAAAGAACAGTTGCACTCTTCTCAGTAGAAGCCGAATATATGGGATTAACGGAGGCCACAAAAGAGTCTATATATTTAAGAAAGTTCTTTCTTGAGCTTGGATTGAAGAAATTCTCGGACACGATAATTTTCAATGATAGTGCAAGTGCCCCAAAGCTTGCAAAGAATCCTATATTTCACGGGAAAACGAAGCATATTGATATTAGACATCATTTTGTGCGAGAAGCCTTAAAAGATAATTTAATAAATTTAGAGTATTTATGTACAGAAGACATGATTGCGGATGTTTTTACTAAAGCTTTGCCTGCAAGCAAGCATCTTAAATGTACTGAGTCATTAATTGTACCTATATAAATTTTTTTTAATTTTTAAGGGGAAGTGTTGGAGATATAGTAAAAATTAAGTTTTCATGGTTTCACACAGATGGCATTTATTTTGTTACTAGATTGCGGAGTTATATATATTAGTTATGTTCCTTTTGTTCTCTTCGTCTTCGAACATTGTAAGCGACATGTGGTAGTTCTTGCGTATAGTATTACAGTAAAAATAAAAAGATCGTATTCAAAAGATTAAGTTCATAAAGTTATTTTCTTTTCATATAATAAAGAATCTTTGTTTATATCTCATAAATTTGTAATTTCAGATTTGTAATTTCCCAAAAAGGAAATATATAGTTCTAGAGGCGATTTTGTTTTAATAATATCTAATTTAGACACATATTTAATTTAGTTACATATCTAATTTACACACATTACATTTGCAATACAATAGAATATTTCAGCGTTCTATTTTGTTAATTGATTTTTTCAATATAAAAATATTTAGAAATTTTTATTTTTATTCTGTAGAGAGCAAGATTTTAATCAAATTTACAATACATGATTTACAGACTAAATAATTTTTATCTTTTCAGATTTTTTTTATTTCATTCGTTTTAATGAAAGCGATACTAATAATAGCTAATAATAACACATTAAGACTAGAAAATCCAAATGTGAATAAAGCAATAATGGCTTTAATAACTTCAAAGTGGAATATTTATCTAGGGATATTTACCACCATTAGTAAGTTTTTTTACAACTACAGTAAATAACATTGATACTGGCATTCAAATGCAGGAGAAAAATTATTTTATTTAAAACTATTTTAGATTTAGTTGCGCAAAGCAATTGCAGCTACGCTGACAATGAAGACAATACTTCTACTTTTCAAATATAGTTGATGAGAACGAATTTCCGGAAAGTGTTCATTTGCCTATAATAATATCACTAATTAGAAATGCTTTTCAGTATATCGCCAAACATTCCGAGGAGAACGGGAAATAAAGATACATAATAATATATGAGGGAAATTAACAAACTTATTAACAAAATAAATTATGCAATATAAAGATGCTTGAACCATTGCTTATTGTCATCATTGTATTGGCTCTTCAAATGTTTCAGATGATGCATTTATCTTGCGTAGTATATATATGTAATATTTGACATATATAAAATAATAATATTTGATGTTAAGATTGGTTTAATTATCTAATTATTTTTTTATGTATTTGTCGATAATATTGAAAATAAAATTATTATATGTATAGCTAAAAGAAAATAAAACCGTGTAGGCGGGTCAAACTGAATATTTCTGTTTCTTTTTGATAAATGCTATTGCTTATCTCTGATTAGTTTAAGTCGTGTTATTAGTTGTAGATTGATGCCATTATTATTTTAAGATGAATTGCTTACGTGCATATTTCTTTTCTGAAAGAAGTTTAAAACTTTCGGGCCAGAAAGGATCGATATCGTGACAACATCGGTATATTTTGACTTTTCCAAAAATCTTGTTATCCCTGATCAAATCAAATTTTTTTTTTAGCAACTAGTCTCATTTATTCATAGTTTAAAGTTTACTAAAAACTGCTAACGGTCCGCAAAACTTTTTTTACTCTCTGTTTTTTCTTTTTTGTTGAAAAACAAATCCAAAAAGGTACGATTTTACCTTACTTTTTGCCGTAGTAACATTTGTTTATAGTAATTTCATGCATTTCGAATTCAACATCATTTGATTTTCATTTATGTATATTTATATTCTAATATTTGCATCTTTTTTCTACGAATAAAATCGAGATCACGAACCGAGAACATATCGGCGTTTAATTTGAACCATCATCTATTAGGAATTATCTATAATTATCTATAAGGAATTTTATTTCTTATTTTTTATGCTCTAAAAATAATTGTTAATGATTTATACGCTAATGTGCGCCATGTTGCACCATTAAATGCACAATTGTAAATCGGCTTTTACATAATATTTACTGTCAGTTATTAACAAACCTATTATCATCTATAAAGTAAGTTTAAACAATAAATGAGATTTTTTATGCATCCATATCTGATTAATTATTTTTCGAGGTAAATTCTTCGATTGCATTATCCATTATTTAATATAAATATAAATTCTTCATTATTTGTCTCATTTTTTATCTCTCTGTAAAACCATTCTTTTTTAATATCATCGTAAAAAAAATACAATGATGTTTTATTGAATATTAACGTTCTAAGCAACTAAACATTTTTTTGGTATTGTTAGATTAATCCATCTATCATGTATGAAAATTGTTATGATAATAAGGTATCTTTTTCGAATCATTTTGCATACAAAATTCCACAACAGATTGCTTTTTTTAACATTATAAATAACTTGTTGTTCACGGAAGTTACATCATAATCACATCGATATGTACATGCCCTCTTCTCGCAGTTTTATTTGCAATAACATCGTTTTTTGTTGAAATATTAATGTTACTGTCGCATTTAAAACAATTAGATTAACAATATCATTGGTAATTTTACTTCCGCAATTTAGATAAAAGCGAAATTAATATTAGATTATAATCTGGCAATAAAATTAATGTAAGAAAAGGGAAATCATTCTTTTTCAAATAATCTAATGCATCAAGAAAACAAAGATGCACGATATTCTTCCTTTCTCTTCTCAATTATATACATATAGGCTTGATATCCTCTTACCAAGGAGACCAGGTTTTGCATATATATATATATATATATGTGATGAACTTCCGCAAATATATAAAACTTGCTTATGATAACAAGTTAGTATAATGAAAACTTTTCGAGCTGCAGCTAGAAAAATAGTGTATCCTTTTCGACATGAATTTATTAGTGAGTCTCGCAAGAAATTTTTGTGTAAATAAAACGCATGTAACTCAGTGTCACAAAATTTGTATATGCAATCATGAATCTACAATTTTTGTAAATTGAATATTATTGTGACATTCAACATAAATATCAACATAAATAATTATCAACATAAATAAATAATTATCAATATAAATAATTTTTTCGATATATACACATACATATAAAAGACTCAAAACAATCTAATGTTCTTGAAATGTCATATTCTTGAACGAATTTTGAGATAAATTTTTCTTTTACAAAATTTTTACCAAGGTTTAGTTCTTAAATTATAGTTGAATATATGTTCTCGATATAATCGAATAATTGAATTATAACAATTTTAACAATATATAATTATCATTTATCGTGGAATTTTATTCCTTTATTTGTAAATTTGGAAACTGATATTTGCGAATGATAATAAAGTACTGCAGTAAAAAGCTTAACATTTCGTGATATGATTATTGAAATTGTAAAGTGAATCTCGTGATGCGTTGTGTCGTTCTTGCCGGCTGTATCGAACTCGTAAGTTGTTAACTATTTACAATTATAATTCAAAAATTAAGCTTTGGACAAAATTTTGTAAAAGGAAAAATTGTCTCAAAATTTTCTCAAAAATACTTCAAGAACATCAGATTGTTTTGAATCACCCTATATATGCCCTGTATATATAATAATTTTTTTTTAATTTAAAATCCAATTTAATGTAATATAATCAATAACATTAAAATGCAAAAATTAAATATTTACATCAAATCATCTATTAAGATTAATATTGCACATTTAAATATTTTAATTAATTTGTAACTAAGTTATAATAGAAGTACTTATAAAAAGAAAAATATTATAAAATGTATAAATAAATCATACATTATGTATTTTTTTTTTTGGAAATACAGAGCTATTTAAATCTCTAATCGTTATTATACAGACTGATTACTATTTTATTGCGATTTAACAGATTATAATCACAGAGTAATTATAT
>JBCEZV010000065.1:12507910-12524347 GCA_039654365.1 Cataglyphis livida | reverse complement strand
TCGATAAAATTCCGGCTTTTACTTTGAATTTAGAATGATGAGGGATAAAATATAAAAATTTGTATATCTATTTAAATTAAATTATTATTAAATTAAATAATTATATCACTTTTTATTTCTCGAGGATTTAACAAACATGTTAGAAATATGCTTATATGTAATACAATATAGTAAAGAATATTTCAATTTTTCGTTAATGATATTACATACGCTTGTAAGGTTTTCAACATTTCTCAATTTTTTTTTTATTAAATAAATTTCTGTAAATTTTTTTAAGTAGGCATATCTTCGTTTATAAAATATATAGTTTTTATATTGATAATAGTGTTTTAAAATAATATTACTTTATTATAAAAACTGCAATAAAATATAAAATTAAATACTTTCAAAATAAGGTTTGGTTTGAAAAGTTATAAAAGATAAATACTTTTTAAAAATATTTATTACTTTAATACACACTGCTTTTCAGAATTAAAGTAAAGTAATCATGTAAATATATTATGTTCTATTTTAAGAGAATATAAGAATAAATTCTAAAATTAATTATTATTTTAATACGTTATTGCCAATATTTAAAAAAAATATTTAAAGAAAAAATTTATATTCTACAAAGATTTAATTTTTATCGATAGTAATATAAAATACTTATTGATAATCTTCAAAATTCTGTATATATTTTGTGTTTTGCGTACTTATTCTTTTTTGCTTTTGTATATCTGTATAGTGTAAAGTCTCTAGTATATTAAAAATAATTAGTACTTTGATAACATATCAATAATTTAGGACGTTTTTAATATTCTTCAGTGCGATCATTCGTTAATTTTTCTCACTTTACATTTTGTACGATTATCACGGTTTATAATTTATTTACAATTAAATTTTTTATAAAGTCGTATATTAATTTATCTGTTTTCAACATATTTTTGTTATATTAAAAATTCAAGTTTCTATAAAATATGTTTAGATTTGTAAATTTAAATATTCTGTGTAATATCACAAAGTTTAGACCCTCAGTCATCTTTTCACGATTCTTACGAGTTTTAATTTGTCTATAGCTTTTTATTACTTGTAAAATAAAATGGTTTTTTAGCAAAATATATATTTTATATTAATATTTATTTGATCTAAAATATATAGCGTCTATATCTATGTTTTTGATAATATAATATCAACAAAAATAGAAACAATCATCGGTTGTTAATGTGTTTTTTATTTTTAATTTTGCACTATTATTGCAATTTAATCATTAATATAAAATAGACTTATGGATCAATGCATTTTAAATGTAGCTTTGTTTTATTTAAAATGCATTATGTAAATTTTCAAAAAATAATGTATCTTTGACTGGTAAATTCAAATATTTTTAGATTCTCAAACAAATTTGGTCTTTAATTTCTTCTTCATGATTGCTATAATCTTAATTTTGTTTACATCGTTTGTTTTTATTATATGTCCTATAAGACACACACGATAAATTTTGTTTCCAAAATACTTTGTATCGATAATCACTGGATCTAAGAAGGATCATTTCTCTGCTTAGCTTTAAAATTTAAACGAGATACATTTATAAGTCAATCGCCTTGCATATTTGTGTAATATAGTATAGATTACGTTATATACACCGGTAAGTAAAAGTATTGTACATTATTTAGACACATACATATATATTTGTTTTCTATCATCTTAAAATACATATGTTGACCACATATATTTTATATTATTAAAGTTATTATTAAAATGTCCTTATTATTAATAATCACATTTGTTGATCAATGCAATACAGCTGTGTAATATTTAAAAAAATAAAATCATTAATAATAATTACATTTTTGCAAAAAAGCTAAAGATAGAAATATGAAAAAAGAAATACGATGTAAAGAAAGAGATGCTCTGATGCTTCTTTGCAAAGTTTTAAATCATAAAATTATAAACATTTTTTTGTTAAAGTGGAGTTATCAGTTTTAGAAATGCTATATTTAATACAGAATATTTCAATTTTAACTATTTAATGATATAATATTATTTTGTGTGTGTGTGTGTGTGTTGTGCAATTTAAACTTACCTAATACAACGTGTAAGTTTGTAAAATTATTATTTTTTAAAGAATTTTTTTATAAAATATTGTTAATATTTATTAATTAAGACTATTATTATATTTAAAAAAATATTTTAATTTGCTTGTTCCTGAATTATTACATTTCTGTTGCATACTTATTTAATTATTTTGTAGTTTTTAAATACAATCAGACATAGATACACATAAATTGTGTATTTTGCAAATAGACATAAAACGATAATGTCTTTTCACTTGGTTGATTTATCAGAAACGGAAATGTTCGTACCTGAAGGTGAAGAACTTGCTAAACGTAAATATATAAAAATAACATATATAAATAAATATATAAAAAATATAAAAATAATTAATTTATTTATTACTAAAATATAATTGTTTTTTATATTTACATATATATTATATATTGTCATGGACTTATTAAGATTTGGAAAATGGACTTGAGCAACATTTTGAAGAAGCCACTGTTGAATGGGTCGATTGTCCAGATCTGACTCAAGAACCCTTTTATCTTACCTCACCTGGTAAAAAATATCTACATTCTGAAGCAAATATGTACAAATATACAAAAAATCAATTATGCTATTAATTTAATATTTTACATAAATTAATAGTACTTATCTACGAATAAATAGATAGCTTTTTTTTTATGAATTTGAAGAAAAAATATATTTAAATGATAAGTCATTGGTTACATGATTTTAGTAGCTTTTTTTATCTAAAGCAAATAAAACATAAAGATTTTTATCAGTACAATTATAGTCCAAATCAAAATAAAAAAGCAATTTAAATTCTTTTAGATACAGTTTATATATACAGTGTCATATATTGTTTTCTAAATAAAAATTTTGATCGTAATAATTATAATAATTTAAGAAAATGATTTAAACATATAATAATTTTAGTTTAGACAAGAAACAAACATGTAATTTATATTTAAGAGAAGTTTGAAATTGATCAATATTTTCATCAGAATTCATTTATCAGCACAAGAATAAAAATATTAATTTAATATTTTTTACTAATACTTAAAGATATTAAGCTAATATGGCAAACTGTTCTTAATTTTAATTGAATCAAGGACAGAGACAGTTCAAGATAAATACATATTATATGATAATACATCATGTTAGACAACAGCCTATAAATTTTCCTTATTTTTATAAATTTAAATTCTTATATCACTTTATTTTTAAGATACTACATTAAAAAAACTCATCAAAAGTCGATTTTTCTTAATTTTGAGTTTAAAATATCAATCTTAAATATTTCACTAAAATAAAATATTTATTTTACAGGATTATCTGGTGATGAGACACTTTTGGAAATTGGTGGTATGTCGCAACTATTTCCATATCCGCAAGGGATGTTTAATTATTATTTCAGCGATATCTTAAAAGAAATATATTCTAGCCACACTAATGCTTTAATAATCGGAGCTGGTATTGGTATGCGACCAAACATGGAATTAGGCGAGGTATATAAATTATTAAAACTGTCATAAAAAACAATATATTAATCATTAATCATTAACAGTATATTAATCCTTTATTGATATCTTTTCATTGTTCTGACTTTAATTTTTATATAATTAATATTTTTATATAATTTTTATAATATATTATAATTTATTAATATAATATTTATATATAATTTTTATATAAATAATTTTTATATAATTAATTTTTATATAATATAATCATTATTTACATAATTTACTCATTATTAATTTTAATTTTATGTTAAAAAGCTGCTGTAAGCTTTTTGTAAGCTGTTAAAATTTTATTATTTTATATTTACTTTACATAGACGTTATTTTTGTTACAGCTTTTCGTAAACGCGTCATATTATCGCTCACGAATATCTGCAGACTCATTCTTCTTCTACAACCAAAGCCGATTGGCATATCTGGATGAAAAAACGGAAGAATGTGCAGTAAATATAATAGTGGATAATAAGGAACTTTCTTGCTATCCACATGGCAACTTTTTCATCAGCGAAGGGAAACCGGGAAAAGTTCTTAAAGTGCAGGTTAAGAATTGTATTGGTTCTTACTTTTTAACAGCAATGCAAAATGCCCTTTCTGAATTCTCTTGTGATATGACTACTAAATTTGTCGGTAAGTAATAGTGGAACGTATATATTTACATGCAAAGGAATTTAAAAATATTCCTTTTCGCTGACTTTTACGATATGTGAATATTGCAAAACAGCTAAAAAGAATATATTTTCTATTCTTTTAATTGAGATATTTTTCTCACTTTTTTAATGATAAAGAAACTTATAAAATTTAATAGGCAATTCATATTTTTAGTATTTTATTACATTTCTTACATTTCTATGATTTTGATGTTATTTGTTTTAAATATACTTATGTGTAAAATTAAATATACTTATGTGATTGTTTTTATTTTTAAACAAATGGAGAAACATTTGTAAAATATAAATACATATGACTTATAAGGCTTTTTTAGACAATTTATGATTCATAATAAAATCCAAAACAGAATTCTATTTGTATAATTTTATGCCTCATTAATTTATATATTTGTATCTTGGCTGTACATATATGTAAATGTTTATTTGATTTTGTATATATTTTGTTCAAAAATATTTTTTGTTTTATAACATAATATTAATAAATAGATTTCTCTAAATTAAATTTTATCGCAGATATAAGGTTCTATTTACAGTAAAAATTGTCGTGATAAGAGGAGTCAACATAGAGATGTAATAATATAGTTTTCTCTATTTTTTTCTGCATAAAAAGTTGTACATGTAAATTTTTATATATTTATTTTCATAGGTTTAGGTGGTACATTCGTGATGAAAAGTGGAAAAGCCATAGCTCACATCATGCCATCTTCTTGGAGTGATAACTTAAAAACAGCAAAAGATATTAAGAATTGGCTTCATTATTATCACCTGGACGCACCTTTAATAGCAGTTGGCACACTTATTAACGATAGCTCGTATTATGAAAAATCTTGTGAAAATGCTGGTGAAAACGTAATGTCAATGTTTAAAAATTAAAAATAATATTACATAAAATTAAAAATATACTTTAATAAGTATTGATAATAAGAAAGTATTGATAAGATTCATTTTCAGGCATATGGGCTTACTGAAAGTCATTTCCATGTCCAATCTACGTTTCCTTTTCCTTGTAAAGGTGGACATTTTCACAGGGAAGTCGAACCGAAGAATGAAGTAGAGTATTTAGGATATTTTAAGCCTGCGAAAATGTTTTGTCATATAAATTCGCAACCCAGATACGATGGACTGCAAGACTTTACTAATATCATGTCATACTGATGACCAATAGACACTGTTTAAATTCGATTTTAATTAGAACATTAATGGTAATGCGATTTATGTGTTTTAAAAATATTTAAAAATATAATTTATCCTTTTTCTTATAATATCCCATGTATTCTTTTTTATACTTTATTATTATAGTCCTTAGTTTTATTTCTTTTAATGTAGCAAAAAATAGGCATTGTACAGGTATTTGTAGGTATAGCTTAATAAAAATCCAGTTCTTACATTAAATTTAAAATGATGCAAGATTAAATATGAAATTTTTGTATATCCATTTAAATGAATTTACTATTAAATTAAACTATTATATCACTTTTCCTTTCTCGAGGATTCAACAAAATATGTTAGAAATATGCTTATATTTGACTATGTGACTCAATATAGTAAAAAATATTTCTATCTATCATTAATAATATTGCACATGTTGTTAAGACCAACATTATAATAACTTTTTTGATTATAATAAATAAATTTTTGTAAAATTCTTTAAGTTGACTTATCTTGTTCTGTAGATTTTAAATATTTTCCGCATTGACAATAGCGTATTAAAATAATATTAATTTTATTATAAAAATCGCAATAAAATATAAAATTAAAATAAATTTAAAATAAAATTAATTACAAAAAATGTTAATATTTATCACTGTGATTATCCATTAATTTTACTCACTTTACATTACATATGATTATCACAGCTTATTATTAATTTACAATTAAATTTTCCATACAGTCTTATTCTCTATAGTTTTTATATTAAATAATCTATTTTTAACATATCGTTGTTATATTAAAATGTAAGTATTTATAAAATAATTTTAGGTTTGTAAATTTAAATATTCTGTATCACGAAATTTAGATTTTTAGTCACTTCTTCATGACTCATATGGTTTTATATTTGTCTAAAGGTTATTATTACATAAACGATAAAACAATCTTTTGACAAAATATATATTTTATATTGAATATATATTTATTTGATCTAAAAGTATGTCGTCTACAACTTTATATCTTCCATAATATCAATAAAAGAAACAATCGTCGCCTGTTAATGTTTTTTACTTTTAGTTTCGCACTATTATTGCAGTTATTAATTTATAAACAGATTTATAGATCAATGCATTTTAAATGTATCTTTGTTTTATTAAAAATGCTTTATGTAAACTTTCAAAAAATAATGTATTTTTGACTCATAAATTCAAATAATTTTTAAATTCTTATAAAACAATTTTGGTCTTCAATTTCCTTCTTATGATTGCTACAGTCTTATATTTGTTTGCATCGCTTGTTTTTATTGTATGTCAGATAAGACACATGACAAATTTTGTTTTCAAAATATTTTGTATCGATACTCACTGGATCTAAGAAGCATTATTTCTGCTTAAATTTAAACAAGCCACATTTATATGTCAATCGCTTCGTATATATGTGTAATAAAGTATAGACTACGTTATATATACTGGTAAGTACATTATTTAAACACATTTCACAGACACCCACACATATTTGTTTTCTATTATCTTAAAATACATACGTTGGCTACATATTTTTGTAAACTATTAAAATAATTATTAATATCTCTTATCATTAATAATCACATCTGTTAGCCAATGCAATACAACTGTGTAATATTAAAAAAATTATAATTAATAATAATAATAATTACATGTTTGCAAAAAAGGGTAAAGATAGAAATATGAAAAAGAAAATATGACACAAAAAAGAGTGCTCTTCTTTGCAAGATAAATTATAAAGTTATAAAAATTTTTTTTATCAAAGTAAAATTATCAGTTTTAGGAATGCTATATTTAATATAGAATATTTCAATAATAAATATTTAATGATGTAATATTATTTTGTTTAGCGCAAACGTTTTTCTAAAACAATGTATTTTTCTGAAACAATCTGTATTAATCTTTTAAGTCAATTTAAACTTATCTAATACAACGCATAAGCTAGTAAAATTATTATTTTTTAAAGAATGTTAAAGAATGTTTTCTATAAAATATTATTAATATTTATTAATTAAGACTATTATTATATTTAAAAAAATATTTTAATTTGCTTATTCCTGAATTATTACATTTCTGTTGCATACTTATTTTATTATTTTGTACTTTTTAAAGACAGTCAGACATAGATACACACAAATTGTGTATTTTGCAAACAGACATAAAACGATAATGTCTCTTCACTTTGTTGATTTATCAGAAACGGAAATGTTCGTACCTGAAGGTGAAGAACTTGCTAAACGTAAATATATAAAAATAATTTCTTTATTTATTACAAAAATATAATTATTTTTTATATTTGCATGTATATTATATATTATCATGCATTTATTAAGGTTTACAAAATGGACTTAAGCAACATTTCGAAAAAGCCACAGTTGAATGGATTGAGTGTCCGGATCTAACTCAAGAACCTTTTAATCTTGCCGCACCTGGTAAAAAATATTTACTACATTTTAAAGCAAATATACACAAATATATACAAAATCAATTACTTTATTTAATATGCTGCATAAATTTTTAGTACTTATTTACAAATAAATACATCGTTTTATTATAAATTTGAAGAAAAAAACATATAAATGATAAGTCATTGGTTACATGATTTTAGCAGCATATCATTGATTTCTTTTTGTCTGAAGCAAATAAATTATAAAGACTCTTATCAATACAATTATGGTCCAAATTAAAATAAAAATATTATTAGCATTCTTTTAAATGACATATAGTTTATATATATAGTGTCACATATTGCTTTCTCAATAGAAATTTTGATAATAACTATAATAATTTAAGAAAATGATTTAAAGATATATTAATTTTAATTTAAACAATAAACAGATATATAATTTATATTTCAAAAAAGTTTGAAATTAGTGAATAATTGTTGGTAGAAAGTTTGAATATTTTTTTTCAGAAATTATTAAATATCACAAGAATAAAAATATCATATTAATATTTTTTACTCATATTTAAAGCTGTCAAACTGATATGGTAAACTGTTCGTAATTTTAAAATGTTCTTTTGGCACAATTTGCCATTAAGATACAGATCTGATGCACGTTACATTTTCTTCGCTTAAAAAAAATATAAATTAAATATATGATTAATTATAAAATTTATTTTTTTTATTTTTTTGCTTGTTTATGAATTAAACATTTATCTTCTGTGTGCTTTATCGACTTTTAAAATAACAGCTTTTATAAGAATTTGCTTAACAATCGAGCTAAGAACAAAGACGGTTCAAAATAAATATTTATTATATAATATTACATCATGTTAGGCAATAGCTTATAATTCTTGTTACTTTCATAAATTTAAACAAAATTTGTTAAAAGTTTATTTTTAAGACGCTATACATATATTTAAAAAAATTTATAAAAACTCCATTTTTTCAATTTTAGGTTTAGAATATCGGTCCTTTAAATATTTCGTACTAAAATAAAATATTTATTTTACAGGATTATGTGGTGATGAGACACTTTTGGAAATTGGTGGTATGTCGCAACTATTTCCACGTCCGCAGGGGATGTTTAATTATTATTTCAGCGATATCTTAAAAGAAATATATTCTAGTCACACTAATACCTTAGTAATCGGAGCTAGTATTGGTATGAGATCAAATCAACAATTAGGCGAGGTATAAATTATCATAACTTTAATACAAAACGGTATATTAATCATTAATCTTTATTGCTATCCTTTTATTATTCTGACTTTTTATTTAAATATTATTAATAATATAATTTACTTAATATTAATTTTAATTTTATGATACAAAACTGCTATTTTTGTAAGCTCTTAAAATTTTATGACTGTATACTTATTTTACACAGACGTTATTTTTTTTGTCATAGCTTTTCGTGAACGCGTCATTTTATCGCTCACAAGTATCTGCAGATTCATTCTACCTCAACAATCAAAGCCGTTTGGCATTTTTTAATCAAGCAACGAGAAAGTGCGCATTGGAATCAATAACTGATAAGAGCGATCTTGCTTGCTATCCACATGGCAACTTTTTTATCAGCGAAGGGAAACCGGGAAAGGTTCTTAAAGTGCATGCTAAGAACTGTGTTGATCTTCATTTTTTAACAGCAATGCAGTGTGTCCTTTCTCAATATTCTGTTGATATTCCTCCTAGTTTTGTCGGTGAGTAATAGTGAAACGTATATATTTACAGACAGAAGAACTTAAAAATATTTCTCTTTGCTGACTTTTGATATTCACGATGTAAATATTGCAAAACAAAATTAATTAAAATTAAAAAGAATATCTTATCTCTTCCATTCTTTTAATTTAGGTATTTTTTTTTGCTTTTTTAATGATAAAGAAACATAAAATTTAATAGACAATTCATATTTTTATTATTTTATTACATTTCTTTGATTTTGATGTTATTTGACCAAAATTAAATATACTTATGGGATTGTTTTTATTTTTAAACAAATGAGAAAACATTTTTAAAAAAATATATACATATCTTTTTTAAGGCTTTTTAGACAATCTATAATTCACTACACAATTCAAAACAGAATTCTATTTATATTATTTATGCATTATTTTAAGGCATATACTTGTATTGCATATACACATAATATAAATCAATAGACATATACTTATATTGCATATACACATAATATAAATCAATAGATGTCTCTGTCTTGAATTTTGTCACAGATTAGGTTTATTAATATAAGGTACTTTTTATGGTAAAGTTTGTTGTGTGGAATTAACATTAAGATATAATAATGTAGCTTTTTCTATTTTTTCTTGCATAACAAGCTATACATATGAATTTTTTTCTTATTTATTCTCATAGGCTTGGGTGGTACATTTTTGATGAAAAAGGGAATAGCTAGAACCCACGTTATGCCATATTTTTGGAATAATCAATTAAAAACAGCAAAAAGTATTAATAATTGGCTTCATTATTCCGATTTAAACGCACCTTTAGTAGCAGTTGGCACGCTTATTAGCGATAGCTCATATTATGAAAAATCTTGTCAACGTTCTGGTAGAAATGTAATGTCAATACTTAAAAATTAAAATCAATATACTTAAATAAGGATTAATGGAATTTTTTTTCAGGGATATGGGCTTACTCAAAGCCATTTCCACACTTATTCCTCTAATGGGGCAGGTGGACACTTTCATACAGAAATCCAATTGACGAAAGCAGTAGAGTATTTTGGATATTTTAAGCCTGCGAAAATATTTTATCATATGGATCCACAATTTAGATACGATGGACTGCAAGACTTTACCGATATCATGGTATACTGGTGATCAATCGACACTGATTGAATTCGATTTTAATTAGAACAGTAATGGTAATGCGACTTATGCGTTGTTTTAAAAATATTTATAAACATAATGTTAATTTATGCTTTTTTGTTATCTCATCTATTTTTTTTATAATTTATTCTTAATATAATTTTTTTAATCTAGCAAAGAAATGGACATTGTGTATTTGTAACTGTAGCTCGATAAAATTCCACTTTTTACATTGAATTTCGAACGATGGGAGATTAAACATGAAAATTTGTATATTCATTCAAATGAAATTATTATTAAATCATTATATCACTTTTGCCTTCTCGAAGATTTAACAAAATATGTTAAAAATCTACTTACATATGATACAATATAGTAAAAAATATTTCAATCTATCTTTAATAATATTATTAAATAATATTTATAAGACTTCCAACATTGTAATTTTTTTTTGACTAAATAAAATTCTATAAATTACTTTAAGTTGCTTATTTTGTTTTGTAGATAAATATTTTCTGTATTGACAATAGCTTCTGTATTAAAAATAATATTCTATTATAAAAATCATGATAAAATACAAAACTAAAATAGTTTTAAAATTAATTACAAAGAAAGTTATGAAAAACTTCTTAAAAATATTTATTATTTCAGTAAGCATTTTAGAGTGTATGCTTTTTAAAATTACTAAATTAATCATGTAAATAACATATTACGGTCTATTTTAAGAAAATATAAAGAAAATTCTAAAATTAATATTATTTTAGTATGCTATTGCAATATTAAAAAAAAATATATTTATGGAAAAAATTTATATTTTATAAAGCTTTAATGTTTATCGATAATAATACGAGATAATTGTCGAAAATCTTTAAATTCTATGTATATTTTGTATTTCGTGTATTTGTACTCTCTTTTCTTTGTATATCCTTTGCATAGTGTAAAGTATTTGGTAGATTGATTAAAAATAATTGCTACTTTAATAACATAATATCAATAAATTGATACGCTGTTAATATTTACTGCAATTATCCATTAATGTTTCTCACTTTATATTTTGTACGATTGTCGCAGTTTATCATTAATTTACAATTAAATTTTCTATAAAGTCGTATATTAATTAATTTTTCTTTAACATATCTTTGTTATATTAAAAAAATGCAAATTTCTACAAAATAATTTATTTTTGGTTCGTAAATCCAAATATTCTGTATAATATCAAATTTAGATCTTCAGTCATCTTTTCATCATTATTACGGTTTTAATATTTGTCTACAGCATGTTATTATTAAATGTAAGTTAAACAGTTTTTTGACAAAATATATATTTTATATTGATAATAATTTGATTTAAAAAGTATAGCGTCTACAACTGCGTCTTTGATAACATAATATCAACTAAAGTAAAAACGATCATTGTCTGTTAATGCATTTTTTATTTTATATCGCACTATTATTACAATTTGATCATTAATTTATAAACAGAATTATAGGTCAATGCATTTTTAATGTATCTTTGTTTTATTGAAAACGCATTATGTAAATTTTCAAAAAATAATGTTTTTTTCGCTGGTGAATTTAAATAATTTTTAGATTCTTATGAAAACAATTTTGGTCCTTAATTTTTTCTTCACGATTACTACAGTCTTATATTTGTTTACATCATTTGTTTTTATTATATGTCAGATAAGGCACAAACGACAAATTTTGTTTCCAAAATACTTTGTATCGATATTCATTGGATCTAAGAAACATCATTTTTGCTTAGAAAAATTTAATCGAGTTACCATTACACGTCTCTTTGCTTATCTGTGTAACAAATTGTAGATTACATTATATATATATCGGTAAGTAAAAGTATTATACATTATTTAGATACATGTCACAGACATACGTACATACATTTTTCTATTATTTTGAAATGTATGTTAGCTACTTTGTAAATAATTAAAATAGTCATTAAAGTGCTCTTAGCGTTAATAATCACATTTGTTAAATCAATGCATAGCTGCTGTAACATTTTGAAATAGAATCTTTGTAAATATCTACATGCTATTAAAAAGAATAAAAATAAAATATGAAAAAGAAAAAACGACACAAAAAGGGCACTTCTCTATGTAAGAAGTCGTTTTATGTTAAAGTGAGAAAAATTAGCAGTTATAAAAAAATTGATATTGAATATCTTGATAATAAAAATTTAAATAAATACTGCAAATATATTGTTTAATAAATTTTGCATAAAAGTTATTTAATTTAAAATTATTTAATATAATATGTAAGTGAATTTATCTATTTTTGAAACTCGTTAAAATTGCTTCATGCAAAACTATTATTTTCAAATAATTAAAAATTTATTATCATTAAAAGAATTATAATTATCTGATGCTTGAATTATTTACATCCTTATTGACTACTTATTTAACAATTTTGTGCTTTGTATACACATCAATACACAATTTTGTATTATATTAGCAGATATATGACAATAATGCATAACAATCCTCCAATATTTTCAACGAGAAAAATCGATTTGTTTATACCTGAACGTGAAGAGCTTGCTTCAGGTAGATATAAAATAATTGTTATTTAATTTGTAATTAAAACATAATTATTATTACATATATTTCACGTACATTCAGTTCTACAAAATGGACTTAAGTACCACTTTGTAGAGGCTACAGTTGAATGGGTGGATTGTCCTGATCTGACTCAAGAACCTTTTAATCTTGCCAAATCAGGTAAAAAATATTTAAAAATTTATTACCAATATATAAATTAAAAAAGAATTAATAATGTTTTGTAAAGATTATTAAAAATAAAGAGATTTTTTTCTCTCATTTTGTATTTACAAGTGCATCAAATATGTAGAATTTTTTTACATCATAAACAATGTATATTTTCGTTGCTTTTATGAATTTTGATAAAATTACTTGAAAATTTGTTCTTGAGATTTTAAACATCTAAAAAATTCAAGAAAAGTCAATTTACATTAAGATAAACTATTTATTTATAGGATTATGTGGTAATGCGGTAATTTTCGAAATGAGTGGTATGTCGTATCTGTTTCCATTCCCGAAATCGGATTTCATGTACAGTATCAAAAGGATTATAAAAGAAATTTATATCTCCAATAATGGCTTGATCATTGGTGCAAGTATTGGTCTACGTCTACGACAACAACAGTTTACTCAATTAGGCGATGTATATATTATCGAAATTTTCATGCAAAATGGAATATTAACCATTGTGCTTTATTGTCATTTTAGCTTTGTTTTGATTTCTATTTATTTATCATTAATTTTAATTATATGCTATAACACTGATAATTTATAAGATTATTAAAGCTTCATTCTTTTATATTTATTTTACACGAACGTTATTTTTGTATAGCTTATTATGAACGCATCATTCTCACGAGTAACCGAAGATGATATAGAAATAACAAACAAAAGCCGCCTTGCATTTCTCGATGAAACAACAGGAAGATGTGCATTAGAGTCGATAACTAATTCCGATCCTCGTTGCTATCCACACGGCAATTTTTTCATTAGTGAAGGAAAGCCGGGACAGGTTCTTAAAGTGTGGGCTAAGAAACGCATTGGTTTGCAATTTTTAACTGCATTACAGTATACACTTGAAAAGAGATACTCCAGTGGTATTTATCCAAAACTAATCGGTGAGAGAAATAATATAATCAAATATTTTTTTTATATAACCGAAAAATTTTACCAATTCTAATAAAACAATACATCTAATTTTGAACAAGAGTCAAGATTTATCAATCAAACTATAGATGAACGTTTTTTTTTATTTTCATCGCAGGCTTAGGTGGCACATTTGTGATGAAAAGTGGAATAGCAACGCACCACGTTTTGCCGTATCAATGGAGTAACGAATTAACAAACGCAAGAAATATTCGTAACTGGCTCCGTTATTTTGACTTAAAGGCACCCTTGGTAGCAGTTGGCACGCTTCTTAGTAGTAACCTTGTTTACAAACACGCTTGTGAATTTTCTGATCTAGAGGTAATGTCAAAATTCATAAAAATTAAAAGTAATAATATAATCATAAGTATTTATAAGCTGTATTTTTAGGTATGTGGATTTACTGATATCCATTTTCACGCTTTTTCCTCTAACGGATCAGCAGGTGGACACTTTTACAAGGATCTCGATTCGATGGATTCAGTAGAATATTTGGGATATTTTTATCCTGCAAGAATATTTAATCATGTCGATCCACGACCTAGTTACGGTGAACTGATAAATTTTAACGATATAATGCCAAGATCATCTCATAATTTTAATTAGAATAGTATTACTGATGCAATTATTGATTTGTTGTTTATAAATTTTAATTTATAAACAACAAATGTTAATTTATATAGATTTTTTTATATCTTACGTATTTTTCTTTTTCATATTTTATATACATATTATATTTTTTTTATTTTTATTTTTCTGTTTTAGCAGCTATTTTATATTTTTGTATTATGTCTTTTAAATATTTTTTTTTTATTATTATAAAAAATCTATTATTAGTTGCAAATTATAAAATAAATTTATTAATCAAGACAATAATTAACTGTAAAAAAATTATTATGAAAATAATATATTAAAATATCCCTTCTATGTGATATTTTAGTATATATTATTTTATTATTATATCCATATATTTCTATTGTTGTTTTTGAAGAAAAGATTATTTTTTGATTTTAATTATGAATTTATAATTTTTAATAAGTTACATGTTCATTGAATTAAAAATTCTGAATGATTTGTGATGCGCTTCTTCTTGTCGTATATTAATAGATAACTTCGTCATGTATTAATATTAAATTTAAATATTTTTTACATGTCTTAGTATATTTTTATATGTTATTGCACGATTCAAGAAAATTATTTTTATTGAAAAGATATTTCAATCATTAATAATGTTAAACAATTTATAACACTTTTTCAAAAATTCCGCTTTATTGAAAATCTAAATAAATTTCTATAAACTTTTTTAAGTCAGCATTTTATTTAAATATTTTCATTTATGTAAATATATTATGTAAATAAATATATTATGTAAATATTTTCTAAATTGATAATAGTATATTAAAATAATATTAGCTTTATGAGTAAACAAATTAATAAAATTTATAAAGTATAAATAAATATGTCAGAAAAATAACTATTATTTTAATACCTATCCTTTTATATATTAATGTTATTTTAAAAATTTATGTAAAAAATAATTACTGTTTTACATTAAAAGGATAATACTTTTAAATTTTAATTTTTGTTATTGATAACGATATTTATGAACATTCTTTAAATTCAAATTTTTGTGTGTGTTTTCCGTGTATGTGCAATATAAAAGCACAGAAATGTATCGTATGATATCGTATAATACCATTTTTGAACAATATAATATCAACACCACAGTAAGACTTTTATTACTTTAAATTTCAGGATTGTCGTAGTTTGATTGTCAATTTATAAACTGGCTGAATTTTTTATAAACTTTTATAAATTAATTTTTTCCCAATGTATCTTTGTTTAAAAAAAAAATATTATGTAATTTTTACAGAATAATTTATTTTTTATTAAATTTAAACATTCTTTACAATCTCATAAATGATTTTAATGGTTTCTGATTTTCAATCATCTCTTTACGCTTGCTATCTCTAATTCTCTATATTACCTGCTTTTATTATATGTAAGATAAATTCAATTGTTTAATGTCAAGATTACAATGAATTTAACATAGTAACATATAT
>JBCEZV010000065.1:12486046-12496341 GCA_039654365.1 Cataglyphis livida | reverse complement strand
CTGCCACTTCAATGTTATTTTGAGAATGTTTTCAATTCTTGAAATGTGACGAATAGTAAGAATAAATTTAATGAATGCATTTATTTCATATAAAAAAAGTTACATTTTTAAAAAATTTCTTAAGAAAAAATTACAACTATTTTTTCTTTTTTTATCTTAAGATATAATTTGTGCCATTATTTTTTAAAGATAACTTGATTAATATTGTTTATAATTGTTATTTTATATATACATATATATAAGTATATATGTATACACACATATATTTTATATATATATTTGTTTGCAGGTTCATTCTATGTCTGAAGCTATTTATCCTGCAGTTTATTACGATAGGAATAAAATGGTCTATGATGATCTGGCCTAAAAATCCTAATCCGTCCTATTGTTTCTCATGTGTTCTTAATTTAATGAAAATTATTCCACATTTCTGTATCTTTATTATTTTTGTATGTAAAAAAGATATCAAGCGAATGTTATTGAAGCAATTCGGCTGCGGTTTATTCTTAGATGATCGATGCTCAACAAATGTAATATCGTTAAGTATTTCGTCGTGCATTACATCAGGAGATATGTCTATGCAGAAAAAGATGAATTCTTGCAAACAAAGAATATATGAAAAAGATAGGACTGAATTCCAATGTTGCAATGTGCACACAAAAATTTTATCGCAGAAACAAATCATACGTGAATGCACAATGATTAGCAATTAATTATAATTTTTGAATGGAGAATGAATAATGCAGTATTAGATATCTTTTTGTTTTAATCTATAATAACATTATTATTAAATCAAAATTTCACGAAGAAAATTTATCTTTTTCTGTCTACTTTATTATTATTTAATAGTATTTTTTTTAATTTATTTATAATTTTTATACTTTATGGTTTAAAATATATATGTAAATTTTGAAATTTTTTTTTTAGTTTTTTATTAGCGCTAGAATACGAAAGTAACAATTTGACTTTAGAATTTGATTGTGGAAGAACTATTACAATAAAAAAAATCTGTTGATACTCCATCTGTTGAAGCTAATATTTGTTTCACCTTATCGAAATCATAATATTTAAGTCTTGTGATAGATTATATTAAAATTATCAAAAATGAAATAAAAAAAAAATGTTATAATTGCCCCCGATTCTCGGTTAGTCGTAATATTATAGGAGATCAATAGTAAAAGTAAGCTTTTTTTTCTTTTTCTTATATCTTGCCAAAGATACTTTGTCTTTATATATATGTAATTATATATGTTATATTAAATATGTTATAAATATCTCGAAAATTATTTAGTTTTCGATAATTGTATCGTAATACTTTTATGTACACAATAATAAGATGAATCAAATGGTGTACAGAAAATAATTGTTCTTAAAAAAAAGTATGCAATTATTTGCAATATATTTTTTTATAACAATTATTTATTTTTTCTTTACACCATTTAGTTCATCTTATTATTCTGTACAAAAGTATTACGATACAATTATCGAACACTAATAAATAATTTTCGAGATATTTTATATTTTATACTAAAATATGTCAGATTAAGATACAACATAAACTAAAAAAATTCTTAATCAAAAAATACTTTATTATAATGTTTTGGAAAGCTCTCGACATTAGCTATAAGAATATGCAATAAAAAATAGAAGATTCTATTTAAGAAATTAAAGGTGTCCTTGACTTGACCTTACCACTTGACGATACCATCCAAGGTCAAACCAATGACACCATCTTATGTTCCCCTCAAAACCATACAATTTTTGTTTAAAATGTTTTTTTCTAAAAATGCTTAGCTTTTGAAAAAAAGGGGTGTACGGATGGTCTAGGTCATCCTGTATATATATGATTTATATATTTAAAACATTTCTACTTATCGTGGACACAAGAAATAATATTATGCACTTATTTAAAATTAATATTAATACAACACATTTATATGATAACTCTAAACGTTTGACATTTACGGTTTAACATGGCAGCTATTATAATCGACCAATCAAGAAGTGGAACAAGTTGGCGCTTCTCTTATAACATAGGATTCTAGTACATCGTGCAGGCTTCAATCGGTCTTTTTTTTTGTATCGATTTTTTGGGCGAGCATCCACTGAATTATGTGTATAGATTCATATTAATACACTAGTAGACTGTTTCCTCATCGACGGTTCGTCGACCTCGTTAGTTGCATCTTTTCGTTTATGCGTGCGTATTTCTTGCGTGTTCCTTTCTTGTTCGGTTTGAAAAGAGAAGTTGGGAAATTGCATGAATATAATAGTTTTATTGAATTTATTGAGATAAAATCGATAATAATATCATCAATAACTGCTAGAATGAAATTGGATCAATCTTAAGAGAGTTTGCCGACCAAAAAAGAAAAGATATAATTTCTTTTTATTACATATTTGCATTTTGCATTTGCTTTAACTACATTTTTTTCATGCAACCTGTACAAAAACAAATAAATGCATAAATTTAACATAAAATTTTTTAATTATTTAAAATTTGGAACATGAGATGAACATTAATGATATTAAGCTTAATTAAAGTTTGTTTATTTAATTACTTTATATTCTTAACTTATCAAAATTTCTAAATTGTTAATTATGAAATGGATATATGTGAAAAATTTAAAGAAATTGATAGGTATAAGAGTGAAAAATAAATATTCTCTCTGAGATTTAGGGATAATGACTGTAATGATGATAATCTTGATTATTACAAGGCAAAATCAATATGTGTATGTTTTAAAATCAAAATTATTAAAATCTTTTAAAATGAAAGTCTTTAAAATCAAATCATTTCATTTGCTTTTTAAATACCTTCTGTAAAAAAATAAAATAATATCATTCAAAGAGCTTAACAATTGCTCACGACATCATTGTTTTTGGCCATCCCATAACTTGTTTTATCAAAGTGCTGCTCTATTGACATCAATTCACTTTCTGACATGCATTTGCAAAAATAAATTTTTCGAAAGCAGCTGCTTTGATCTTGAGGATGAATTGTAATCAAATCATCACAGAATAATAATATTAGTGTATTTTTTAAACCAAAGTTCACATATTGTCGTGATAAAACATCTAAATATAAAATTATCGTATATAGTAAAATCAAATATGTATTTTTCAGGTATAAATTCGACCGTTCAGAAGAGCAACGATGTGTGGAGAAAATTTGATGATTTGCTGTTGCGTCCTTTTTTTCTCATCATTTCGTCATTGAAAACGAAAAATTTCACTGCTGACGAGATCTCTATTGCGGCAACTGACAAAGATGATAATTACGTCAGAAATAAAAATATCATAAAAATTATCTCTCAGATAGCATCTACATCATTTTTCATATTAACATGTCTGGTGTATTCCATATTGTCAGAGCTCAGAAATGCATACGGTTTCATACTATGCAATTACATCATTGCAATGTCTATCGAATTAACATAATTAACATTGTGTATCTTCTAATCAAAGAGGATACTGCAGATTATTCAATTTATATTATAAACGGTACAGTATATTTAAATCATAAAAATTATGCAAATCATTATAAATATATATTTTGTTAAAAATGTAAGAAATTTATGAATGATAAATTTTAGATGCAATTTAATATACATATAGCTAATCTAAATATGTCTAAATATATTATTTTTGTGTTTTTAAATTTTTTTTTCAAAGTTATATCTTAAATCGATATTTTATTTAATTTACTATTAACACATTTGTGAAATATATCATCTTTGCTATAATTTGAGCACGATTATCGTAGTTAAAATAAATCTATTTTTAGACAAACATAGTAATAATAATTATAAATCTCCCATGTGCATTGTAACGCGCGTTCAATGATTAACATATTAATAATTTTATTTTTAGCCTTTGGTTACTTTTGTTTTTTGACAAGCTGCTTCTGGTTAAATATGATGAGTTTTCACGTGGGGTGGACATTTAAGTAAGTTATCAATTATGTTGTGTAACAATACAAACAACTATTTGGCTTTATGATACTATAAGTAGTTTAGAGTATAAGCATAATAATTATGGTTTTAAAAAAACAGTTTTCTGAAAGATCTCTATTATTGCAAGGAAATTTTCAAAGAATTATTTATTATTTTAAAATTCCATTAGATTTTTGAAAGTAGAAATGACATACAAGTCAATGAACATTATGAAATATTTGTAAAATATTTTTATCTGATTTATAATAATTCACGATATATATAAATTTATGATAATAAACTTTCCCTGAAATTTTTTTAAATATTTTATAAACCTAATATTTTTTCTCTCTTTTATGTGTAATAATAAAAAAATACAATTTTGAACAATAATTAAATTTTAATTTTTTTTTATCAAGAATTTGTCTCTTGCAACTAAGTTCCCATTATTGTGTGAATACAATATATATATAAGGTATACATAAATAATAAAGTATATATAAATATATGGTTTCTGAATGTTTTACAAATATTAAACCATTTTTTTATAATAGTTTAGTTATGTGGTTTGTCGCATTATGTAAATCTATTTTTGTATAACGGAATGTTGAGAAAACCTTGATTAAAAGCAATCATTATTTTAACGTAAATTTACATTGTGACTCCTTTTATTTATTTTTGGCTAAATATGACGTATAAATTGCATATCTTGCAAAAAATTCAGTTTGTTACAAAGAAAACAACAAGAAAAAAGACAATTGGTGTTTTATGCGATCGTTGTGTGGGGTTTATTCCTTACCTTCGCTATTATCACTTATAGAGTGAAGGAGAGAGCGTAAGAGAGTAAGAAAGAATAGATAATTGAGAAAGCGTACGTATTCTAAAGAAATGTACATGAAAGTACCATTAGGATTCCTCTCTTGGGACGAGAAGTGTGAAAATCTAGAAATACTATTCTACACCACTGAAAAAAACTCCCTGGAGATACATCTGGTTAGTCGGCTTCCTTTTTTGCGCCGACCTGGAATTAATTTAAAATTAACCGTCGAGTAACTGATAGATATTTACGAATATCCAAAATTTTTACAACCGCGATTTCGCAAAGAAAATTGCTGGTTCTATGGTAAGTGGATGTCTTTAAGATAATTCTATTAACGTCGCATTTTAATATACTATGAAAAATAATATAATTTTTTATATATTATACTTATAGAAGCATCTTTCTCCATATACGCGCTCGAAACTATTTGCATTATAAATAGCATCTGCTTCTCCCTTTGTACGGCAATCAAAATCACGTTTTACGAATATAAAACATGCAATCATTTAATGACTGATTCGAAAAGCAAAAGATATAATGACAATAAGAAATTGTCTGTATTTAAATATTTTTGAATTTATACGATGATTTATCTTGTTAATGATATCTTTTCTGCTAATAATATTACACAATATATGAATTTGCATTCCTGATAAAAAAAAAAGAAATGATTATATTTATAAGCGACATCGTTTTTTGTGTGCTCATTTTTTTTTACTTACATAACTTTCATATACATTATTAAAAAAAATAGGAAACACTTTTCATAAACTAAAAGTTGGGCTATTTCCAAACCGCTAAAATTTGGCAAAAAATGATTATAGACAAAAATTTAAAAATCATTTTAAAGCTTAAAGTTTCTTGAACTATTAATGCGTTATTGGGAGTTTTTTAGAATTTTTGTATCTTCCTCGTTCAGTAAAGTAAAATTCTTTTAAGTAAAATATATTATTTTAAAGTAAAATATATTATTTTGTTACTAAAAATTACGAAATTTTTAAATACTACTCATTCTATAACTTTGTTACGTCCGGACTCTTTAAGAGCCAGCGGGAGGGCATAACCTATCTAACTCCGCTAGACAAACGCTAGACAACGAGTGCCTCGGAGACGAACGAATTAACCAGGGACCTAAGACAGATTAACGACCGGAAGGGTCGCTTTTACTCTGTCAGTAGGCCGTTCGTTCGATGGTCCCTTTTTTGGTAAAGGAACTAAATCCCTATTACCCAGGACGGGACCTTGTGCGATATTAGGGTACGGAAGAGAGAATGGATATGCAAGAGAAAGGGAATTTATTATATATTTTTTTTAGATATATCAAATTTTCATGTTTATTTAATAAAAAGTAGTAAGAAGAAAAAAAAATTACATGGATTATCTAAGTTAGCATGATTACATAGTTTATTCCTTAGTATTTATGACTTATTACTTATTCCTTATTTACATATTTTGTGTGTGTGTGTGTGTGTGTGTGTGTGTATGGCTCATGGGATTTCTTCTATTACGCATGTAGAAGGGGGAAATTGTTCCCAAAGAACCTCGATAGAGAGGGCAACGGGATATCTACATCCAGGGACGAACCACGGGATCGCGGTGTCGGGTAAGGCCTCCGTTAATGCGATCCGCAACTCTCTGAGGTCCACCGGGCCTGGCCCTATGCAGATTCCATCTAGAAGTGGGTCATAGATCGGAGGAAATTGTCCAGAGGCGGAACTGGTCCTCGGACAGCCTTTGCTGGTTGTGATTCGGATCGAGATGTATCTTCGGTCCCTGAGAATACTTCCTCTGGATTAAATCGGGAAGCCGACGAGAGAGGTGATTCGCCTTCGAAGTTGATATCCCGTGGTTCTTCGATTGGATGTTCTTGGTTAAGGGGGCGATGGGGGGAAGAATAGGGGGAGTCGCTTAATACAATAATGGAAGGGGTGGGCAACTCTGCTCTTGAGTGAGTAGGAGAAGCTGGAGGAGAAGTACTAGAAATTGGGCAGTAAGGAGTGTCAGCCGTGGATATATTAAGATTAATATTAACATTAGTGCTATCCGCGATATTAATCTCGAATGATTCTGTCTGAGCCCGAGCCAATTTCTTCTTAAGCCTTCTGTTTCTACGGTTACGCGCGCGCTTTACCGACGCACGAGAGGATCGCTTTCGGCTTACTCCTTCCACTGAGAGAGGATATAATAATGATAAATAAAAAAAAATAAAAAAAATAATAATAAAAAGGCGGTTTGGCGATATAAGGAAATCCGAAATAATTCTTGGGATTTGTTTAAAGTTAGACTTTAGATTAAATACTCGGTCTTATATTTTCCTGATAGATTTTTTTTGTTTGATGTGATGTATATTAATTTGTATTTGTTTATCATATATACATTTTGAGTTTTATATAAACTATTATATGAGTTAGCACCTACAAAGAAATTGAAGTAAATTGGGGATCGCTTTTGGGGAATGTGAACGACCCTTAATGACTGATAGCGAAAGAGAGAGAGAGAGAGAGAGAGAGAGAGAGAGAGAGAGAGAGAGAGAGAGAGAGAGAGAGAGAGAAAGAGAGAGACGGGTAGCTCTGCAAAATGCAGACGACCCTTAGTGACCGATAGAAGGGAAGAGATAAAGAGAGAGAGAGAAAGAAAGAGAGAGAGAGAGAGAGAGAGTCACGGGTAGCTCTGCAAAATGCAGACGACCTTTAGTGATTGATAGCGAGAAGGAGGGAGAAAGAGAGAGAGAGAGAGAGTCACGGGTAGCTCTGCAAAATGCAGACGACCCTTAGTGACTGATAGCGAGAGGAAGGGAGAGAGAGAGAGAGAGAGCCACGGGTAGCTCTGCGAAATGCAGACGACCCTTAGTGACTGATAGCGAGAGAAAAGGAAAGAGAGAGAGAGTCACGGGTAGCTCTGCAAAATGCAGACGACTCTTAGTGACTGATAGCGAAAGGGAGGGAGGGAGAGAGAGAGAGAGAGAGAGAGAGAGAGAGAGAGAGAGAGAGAGCCACGGGTAGCTCTGCAAAATGCAGACGACCCTTAGTGACCGATAGAAAGAAAGAGATAGTTTTGGAAGAAAGAGTAATAATTTTAATTCCGATAATGATTCTAAATTATTAGTAATTGTAATATCTCGAAAGCATTCAGTAAAATTTTAATTAGTTGGTTAAACCCCAAGAATTGTTTTGGACTAATTAATTAAAGAATTTAAGCACTTACTACTTATCGAGTACGATGGTACTTGATTTGTGAAGTTTGGTAGTCCTTGGCTCACGAGCTCGGCAGATGGAGGGTTCACACAATCTTTCACTATAAAGTTTTTTTTTCTTGCAACGCAAAATCTTTATAAAACACAAGATGCACTATACAGTTTTGATCAACTATAATTCAGAATATATTGTGACTAAAAGGATGGGTAAACCTTACTGATTAAAAGAACGTCAGAGAGAGTGTATGAGCTCGATGCACACTAAGTGTTGCGCGACTTGGAAAAATTCCCAATGAATTTTCGACGGATATTCCGGTGCTTTACTCCTTTTACTCTTCCTCTCCATTGGTTCGTTAATCTAGTTTAACGAATAGTTTTTTCTATTCACGCCCTCCGATTTCTCTTAGGGCGTTCCTTTAAGTTTTTAAATCATAGGTATTGATGAAGACTTTTGCTTATAATATTGAATTCGACCAATGAAGAGTAGTTGCTATCGAGTGAGGGTGAGGTTTTTATTTTACGGATTGGATCATGCGCGGTTCGGTATAACCAGCTAAGTTGACATTTTACTTGAAATTTATGATAAACAGATAACATAAGAGAGTGGTCTGGCAGGCAAGCGTGTGGTGTCAAATGTCGCGGGTATTCGATTTCGGATCATTTGTGAATAGTTCTGTACTTTGCTCTCCTTTTTGTTTAGAGTTCTTGGGTCTGATACCCGAACTTGAGCTTGAATATCTCGCTGTCTGTTTGTCATCCATATTCACATGGTTTTAAATTTCTAACATTTGACTGTCTGTTATCTTTGTTTAAAATTCTCGACTTTCAGAGCCGTAACATTTAAATTTATAGATTTGTTTTTTTTTACTTGACTTTCGACAGCGAGATTACACGGTCCTGCTTTCCAGACTTCGTCTGTTTATTGTTTCTGTTAGACGTAGACTATTTCTTAGAACCTAAATTTATGTCACTAGCTAATTTTCGATGAAAGAAAACAGTCGATAAAAGAAATCATGCAGTCTGCCGGACGTAACAACTTCATAAATTTTTTTATAAATATTTAAATCAAGTTTTATAAAATACAACATTTTGCCTACAAAACGTTCCTCTAAAATTAAAGCTGTATTTTTTAAAAATAAGAAAAGTAAATATATTTGAAAATTATCTTTATCATGTTAAAATTAAACTTATAAGCTTTAAAATGCATTTTTAATTTTTTGTTTGCGATATTTTTTCACCGAATATAGATATTTGAAAAAAAAAAGTTTTATTTTAAAAAGTCATCTTATTCTATCAAAAATAAAAAACTCATAAAAAATTAAAAAAATACTTTTTAAACAAAATTTTTTTTTTAGAAGAGATTTAGAATAAAACTTGATTTCTCTCAAAAAATTTTTTTATTGATCTGCTGAGTGTCATAATTTTAAGAAATAAAATAATTTTTTTTTTAAAGCACAGAAGATAAAAAAATTTTTAAACTACTATAGAAAACTATGTTATTTTGAGAATGTTTTCAATTTTTGAAATGTGACAAAGTAAGACTAAATGTAATGAATGCATTTATTTCTTATAAAAAAAAGTTATTTTTTAAAAATTTCTTAAAAAAAAATTAGTTATTTTTTTTTTCTTTAAGATTGTAATTTGTTCCATTATTTTTTAAAAATAATTTGACAAATACTTTTATAATTGTTATTTTATATATAAATATATATGTATATGCACGTACACATATATGTATTTATTTGCAGATTGAAACTGTATCTAAAGCTATTTTTCCTGCAATTTATTATAATGACAATAAAATAGTCCGCATTGATCTGGCTCGATACTCCTAATCTCTCTTATAGTTTCTTATGTATCTTTAATTTGATGACCACTATGCCGAATTTCTGCATCTTTGTTATGTTTGTGTGGAAGAAGAAAATTAGACAAATGTTATTGAAGCGATTCGGCTGCGATTTGTTTTCAAAAAATTGTGCAACAAATATAACATCGTCGAATACTTCGTCGTACATTACGTCAAGAAATATGTCTATACAGAAAGAGATGACTTCTTGTGTATAAAGAATATGTCACGAGAGAGATTCGTCTGATGGGATTAAATTCTAATGTTACAAAAAAAATGTTACCAAATCATGCAACGCAATTAATTATAATTCTTGAACTGAGAATTGACAATGCAATGCAGAAATTGATATGTATAAGAGTAGAAAATAAATATTTCTCGGATATTTAGACGTAATGACTAAGTTTGATTATCACGCAAAATTGATATATATATATATATATATATATATATATATATATATATATATATGTGTGTGTGTGTGTGTGTGTGTGTGTGTGT
>JBCEZV010000065.1:12475466-12485946 GCA_039654365.1 Cataglyphis livida | reverse complement strand
ATATATATATATATATATATATGTGTGTGTGTGTGTGTGTGTGTGTGTGTGTGTGTGTGTGTGTGTGTGTGTGTGTTAAAAATAAAATTATTAAAAGTTTTGAAAATCAAATATAAAAATCAAGCATTTGTGTGTCATTCTTTTTTTAAATTACATCTTTTTTAAAAAAATAAAATAATATTCAAAAAGTTCAATCGCCTTTACCACGACATCATCGTTTTTGGCCCTTCCCTTCCTTTATAGAAGTACTGTTTTATTAACATCAATTCATTTTATAAAATGCATTCGCGAGAATAGATTCCTCGAAAGCAGCTTCTTTGATCTTGAAAGCTAGGACAAAAATGAGTTGTCCCAATCAAACCATCGTAAATTAATAATATTAGTATATTTTTCAAGCCGCAGTTCGTGTATCGTCACTATTGGTCATCTAAATAAGAAATTGTCATAAAAAAGAAATTAAGTACGTATTTTCCAGATAAAAATTCGATTCATCAAAAAACAACAATAGATCGAAAAAATTTGGCGTTTTTCTTAAATAAAAATGGATACTGTATATTATTCAATCTGTGTTTCAATCGGCACAATATATTTAAATCATATGCAATTATTACAGGAAGTTTAATTGTTTGTCGTTATGGATTATATTGACTCTGCACTGCACATATTGTGTATGTATTTTGCGAGAGCGTGTGTCATCCATTCTACATATGTATGTGCTGAAACATATTACCGCATCTGCTTTGCATCACTGCATTCGGGCACTAGATTAAGAGACCCTAAATTCAAACATTGAGGACAACATTTTTAACTGGATTTTTAACTGTGCAATTGTTGATTTAATTAATATATTAATTAATTCAAAAATACAAAAAAAGAAAAGATCAATTGGAGCTCGGATGCGATGTTTAGAATGTAATTGTTTACTGTTTTTAAAAAATTGTATTAATGCATATTGGGATCTGTCAAATGGACGGGGCTTAAGTAATATGGCGCATCTTAGGGTGCAGTATCAATATCACGTATGCTTTTGCGTGTAAAGCAACAACTTTTATAGTCGCATAAAATGCTAACCATAAGTACATTTTGCGATTGATAAATAATATTTGTGTATTTATGCCTTATGGCCATATTGCGAGTGTAATATTGCATCCTAAGAATAATACC
Organism: Cataglyphis livida; assembly: GCA_039654365.1. NCBI lineage: Eukaryota > Metazoa > Arthropoda > Insecta > Hymenoptera > Formicidae > Cataglyphis > Cataglyphis livida. Next base: position 12,484,782 of record JBCEZV010000065.1, on the reverse strand, counting down.
TTTTTCTGCCACCAGAGATCATGCCTCCATTTGACAGATCCCAATATGCATTAACTTAAATAATATAAATTAATAAATAAATAATATAAATTAACATATTAAACATTTTGGCTATGAATTCTTATCAATAAAAATAATTAACATTTAACATATAAATAGAAATCGCAAAGCAAAGTAATAAATATAGAACGCAACCTCAGATTTAAAGTAATAAATATAGAACGTAACTTCAGATTTATAACAATGTTACGATACGCTTACAACATTATCACTGTTATATTGTTATAAATCTGCCGTTGCGTATTTATTACTTACACGCCTTGCGATTTTTTTTTATAGATTAAATTTTGATTATTTTTATTGATAAGGATTCAAAGTAGACTAAGACAGAACCGGCCTTGCAACGCCCCAATAATCAAACGCTACAAATTTCTTAAAAATACAATGACTTTTATTTTTTTTTTCAAGCATTAAATATCTGAAAAAAATAGTCAACAGTTTATTTTATTCTGTTGTTCGGTTAAACTACTCTGTATATAAGTTTGTTAAGGAAATTTTACCTTGTGTAAGTATGTGTATAGATTATTACTAATACTGGTAGGCTGTTTTCTCATAGTTATCGATGATTCGTCGACTTTGCTAGTCGCATCTTTTCGTTCGTGCGAGCACATGTTTCTGCGCGTTTGACTGAAAAAAAGAAGTTAAAGCCGGATGAATATAATAGTTTTATTGAATTTAGTAAGATAATTAAAATCAACCATAATATCGTAAATGATAACATTGCTAAAATAAAATTATGGTTGACATTTGGGGTGGCCAAATTTGTTAAATTCGTGCGAAGTTCCATTGATGACAAAGTGACAAGAAAAAGAAGAGTGCAATACCAAAACGCCAAATTTTTTTCATACTTTTGTTGACTTTTTGATGCGTAGGTGTCCAATCGTGACGAAATGCGAACTTGTATTCAGCTGTGTTGTGCTCTTAGCGATCGTCTTGACAATGACGACAAATGCATCCCGGAGAAAAATAAATACTCCTTACTGCATGTGTACGGATGTAAGAACGATTTATTATAGAGCACAAACAAGACTATGGACGAATTGCTTCATTTATATTTTGTTATATTTAATTGATTATATGTGTCTATTTTATATTTTTGGTGTCAATATGTTTGGTATATTCCATATTGGCAGAACTTCAAAACATACACGGCTTCATGGTGTGCAATTACACATGTGCAATGTCCGTCGCATACATATTTGACATTGTGTGTTGTTTTCAAATTGAAGTGGATTTTGTACATTATTCAGTCTGTGTTACAATCGGTACAGTATAAATCATATAACTGCACAATCATTATAGCGTACACAATTTCTCATTTAAACTTAGACAATCTCTCAATATCAATAATTTTAGAAGAAAATGTTTTAAACAGAAGTTGTATACTTTCAAGGAGGACAGATGATAGCAATAATTTGACCTTGAATTTAAAGGTCACGTGAAAGTCACTTTCTTAAATGGAAACCTATATTTTTCTTTGCATATTTTTGTTAGCTTATAGCTGTATAGCTTATCTTAAAAGCTTTTCAAAACACTATAATAAAGTATTTTTTTATTAAATATTTTTTAAATTCTTTTATATCCCAATCTGACATATTTTAGTATAAAGTATCTATAAAGTATAATATAATTTAATATAAAATATTTCATAAAATATTTAGTTTTCGATAATTGTAATACTTTTATGTACAGAATAATGAAATGAATCAAATAGTATAGAAAAAATTATTATTTTAAAAAAGATATGTAATTATTTACAATATATTTTTTATAATTATACAAATATTTGTTTTTTTATACTATTTGATTCATCTTATCATTCTATACATAAAAATCTTACGGTAAAATTATTGAAAATTAAGTATTTTGCGAAATATTTTATATTTTATATCAAAGTACGTCAGATTCAGATATAAAATAATTCAAAAAATACTTAATAAACAAAAAAAAAATTATAGTATTTTGAAAAGCTCTCGAGATAAGTTATAAAAGTATGCATGAAAAATAGAGGTTTCCATTTAAGAAACTGAAGATTTCTAACCTCATCTAACCTTCATGTGACCTTCAAATAATTATTCAAGATCAAATCATTGCCATCTTATGTCCCCCTTAAAATCATACAACTTCTGTCCGAAACATTTTCTTCTAAAATTAAGTATTATCGAGATATTTTGCTGTTTAAGTTAAAATAGGACACTCTGACATCTTTTAGGCATGCTAATAATATTCACATATTATTTTTTAATAACTTGAATATATATTTTGTTATAAATGCAAAAATTAATATGAAATTTTGAATGATAAATTTTAGATGTATTTTTACACAATTAATTTAAATTTGTCTGAATAAATATATATCTTTTTTTATTTTTTGCCAAATTGTATCTTGAATGGACATCTTACTTAATTTATTATCAACATTTATGAAAAATATCTTTGCTATAAAATTTTAGTGCAACTACTATAAATATATTAAATTTATTTTTAAAGAAACATAGTAATATAATTATAAGTTTTTTAATTTCATTTTTAGGTTCTTTTATGTATTTTTGTTTATTGGCAAGCTCTTTCTGGTTAAATGTGATAAATTTTGATATGTGGCAGACACTTAAGTAACGTATTATATATTTAAGTATTATATACTTAAGTAAGTAATATATATATTAAGACTAATGTAAAGACAAAAATAGGGAAATATGTTTTGAATTATTTAAATAGATAATGTTATTGTAACAACTTTGGCTTATAATACTATAAGTTTAGAGTATGAATCTAATAATTATGATTTGCAAAAATGATTATTTTCAAATAATTATTTTGTAAAAATCAATTAAATTTTTGAAAGCAAGAATGGCATATTGATTTATGAACATTATGAAATATCTGTAAAATAATTTTATCTGGTCCATAATAATTTACGATAATAAACTTTCCTTAAATTTTTTTTGAACATTTTATTAACCAAATATTTTCTTTTTTTTTCTCTTTTGTATGTAACAATAACAATTGACTTTTAATTTTTTTCATCAAATATTTGTCTTTTGTAACTGAATTATTGTCGAACATAATAATATAAATAAATATATGGCAGTTTTTGTATGTTTTATAAATATTAAACGTTTTTCGCAATAGTTTAGTCATGTGATTTGTTGTATTATATATATATAAATCTATTTTTGTAAAAATTTTGTAGAATTTTTGAAAAAGTCTCAATCAGTAAACATTATTTTAACTTGCATTTACATTTTTATTTTTTTTATTTTTTTGGTTTAATATGACGTGTAAATTGCGTTTTGCAGAGGATTCGATTTGTTACAAAAAAATGTAAAACAAAGAAAAAAAAGAAAGTTTGTATTTTATGTGATCTTTGCGTAGGGTTTACCTTTCACCTTCGCTATTTTTTCTATCATTATGGATTTTACTCGGATATTTATTGAAGATTTTTGCATCAGGATTTCCTTATATCTCTACGGACCCGAAAGTGTTTGCATTATTAGTGCCATCTGCTTAGCTATTTCTACGGAATTAAAGATCGCGGACTATGAAAAGAAAATAGATAATTGTTTGACTGATTCGGAAAGCAGAAAATATAATGATAATAAGAAATGGTTTGTATTTAGATATTTTTGCATCTATTTTTTCTATGTGATGATCTATCTTGTTAATGATATTTTTGGCGACATATATTTATCATTATTTCTGTTAACAGTATTACATTCAAATGGATTTCTTGATGGAAAAAAGGAATGATTATTTATAAACTACATCTCTTTGTATGTTTATTTTTTCTTTTATTTACATAGTTAAAAAAAATATATATACTACTAAAACTAAAAAATACTTTTCATAAACTAAAAGTTGGGCTATTTTTTTAAATCGTTAAAATTTGGCAAAAAATAATTATAGATTAAAATTAAAAATTAAAATTAAAAAAAATTTAAGAAAAATTAAAAAAAATACTTTGTAGATAAAATTTTCTTTATAAAATTTGATTTAAATTTTTCGGAAAAAATTTTTTTATTGTACTGCCGAGTGTTACATAATTTTGAGAAATAAAATGTATTTTTTTTAAAGTAGAGAAAATAAAAAAAAAAAATTAAAAACCACTGTTTAAGACATCAAAGTCAAGACGTCAAGTTTCAAAATTTTTTTCAAAATTATCTACAATGATTTTTTGCCGAGTTTTAGCAGTTTGAAAAGCGCAATTTTTTGAATGAAAAAAATATTTCTTTTCTTTTGAATTTTCTTGTACTGCTGCCGCTTTAATCGTGTGCATTATTTTTCAATTTTTGAAATATGACGAATAATAACAATAATTCAATGAATATATTTATTTAAAAAAATATATTTAATTTAAAAAATATAAAAAAACACATTTTTTTTAAAATTAAAAAAAAAATTACAATTATCTTTTTTTCTTAAGATTGTAATTTGTTCCATTATTTTTTAAGAATAATTTGATTAATAGTATTTATAATTATTATTATATATGTATATATACATATATAAGTGTATACGCACATATATATATATATATATATATATATATATATATATATATATATATATATACCTTTAGCAGAGGTTTGTTGCGAAGAAATCTCATCGCGCGCGCACACGCGCGTTTTTCTTTTGATACAAAACATAAAAATCATTATCGTCATCGTCGTCGCATCATAGATCCAGAGAAAAAGTAACGCTATGTCTTTAGGATCTTAACAAATTCTCTTCCCCCGATAAAAACACAGTACGGACAGACAGACAGGCAAACCGACAGACAGACAAGGAGACAGATTAAGACAAGATTACACAGACAAACGGTGGACTACATTGTCGACAATCGCGGCTTCTTTCCCTCCTTTTTTTTTTTTTTTTTTTCTTCCTTCTCTCTCCTTTTCTTCTTTTCTACTTTCACAAAACATTTCGTGCATGCTATTTTCTCTTCCCTTCGCATACTTTTTTGCTATTTTGCATTTCTTCGTCATTCTATCTCTCTCTTTTTCACACGACGATCGCGCGCATACGTTCGCACACGACTCGCATAAACATTCGCACACTCACACACCGAAATTTTTCTTTTTTTTTTTTTTTTAAATCATTTTTCTCTACTTTTCTTTTCGTCGTCGATGTAGCTCCTTTTCTCCGCTTTGAACACTTTTTTGGGGAAGTGGGTACCAGACTCTGCCATTTTCTCTCTTTCCGCTAACGATTATTATACAAAATAATTAGAAAAATGTACAAAAATTCATAAAAATAGTAATAGTTACATAGTACAAGTTATTTTTGAGTAATTATAATAGTGTATGTGTATGTGTGTGTGTGTGTGTTTTATGTGTGAGTATATGTATACATGTGACCGAGAAACGAGCTTGAAAGTACGAGCCTACTGATAAATTGTTCCAACAAGATGGGTCGGAACGCGTCGCCGCGAATGACTTCCCAAAGGAGCCTTTTTCTTTGTAGAAAACCGTCCCAACAGGATGTCACGCGCATCAATAATTAATAAATATTAATATCATTGCCTACATACGTATACAACACCGGATATGCCATTATCGCCAATTATTTGATTAATGACAGACGCACACACATATTCTCTTTCTTATCTAAAAAATTTATTTTCTAAGATTGAGAATAGATATTCTAATAATATTGATAATTATTATCTAATCAATCACTGCTATATATACATACAGAATATGTTTATATAAAAAATTCATTAACGAATCAAGCTAAAAAATTTACATTGACAAGATTATTGCCCGAACACTTCTTTTATTAATAAAGATAATGGTAATAAATTTTTTTAAATTTTAAACAAATTTTCCTATTAAAAATTATTACAATATCATATTAAAATTATTGCAATATCACAATATTTTGAAATTAGAATTTTTCCTCCAAATTCTTTCTCTTCTGAACGCATCTGTCATTAATAAAATATCATGTCACAATGGTCTATCTTGTGCATGTAGTTGACAATAGTGTTCTCTCTTCTATTCATCTATTATTCGCATTTTCTTTCTGTCTTTCTCGTTCACTCTTATGTTTCTCTCTCTCACACTCTATTTTTCGTAAGCCTATACACTTCTTTATATGTACATACATTTATGCATATGCATATATATATCAGCGTAAAGATGATTTCTGTCCTGTTGCAATCGCATCGTGTTATATCGTGGTCGCTTTAGCTATGAAAGAGCTAGAAAATTTATTAAATATTACTATTACTTATTAAATCTAATAACGTGGGATCGGCAATTCTAAAAATTAATAAAAATACAATGATATCTCTCCCAACAAACCATTGGAAAGATCGCACAAAAATAGATTTTCGATCTCTTTCGCGAAGAGTATATAATTCGATAAAATCTTCAAAAAAGCGTTCGATAAAAAGTTTACGTATAAGATACGATTCGCACGGTGCGATTACAGCAGACTGAACTTATCTTACGCGAACCACACGTATCACGGCCTCTCTCGCTTTTATATGCCCACTATATCTTAACGTTATTAATGCCACGATATATATCCTCCGCGCGATTCGAACGATCAGCTGGAGCGAGTGGCAAACACGTTCCCGTTCGCAGGAAAAGGAGATTCCACTTTCCTTTCGTATTTAACTTGAAATACGTTCCGCCCTTTATTTATCTGAAACACGAAAAATTGCTAGATATATTTACGCGAGCCAGAAAAATCGTATTTTTTAATGCTAAATGCGCGGCAACTCGGACCGAGAATACGTTCGCCAACTATCATCGACCTTGATCGTTGACATTAACACGATATTTCGTATTTAAAAACGAGCGTTTGTTAAATACGCTCGTTAAAAATCGTGATCGATCCGCGATAATGCGAAAAAATTCCAACTGTCGAATATCGTCGGAGCGCCTCCATAAACGCAAATTATTTTTTCGCTAGAATTCGATTCGAATTTTATAGAATTTTCAGTACCGTATTTCGCATACGGTGAGCGCTAAAGTTTGCGCTAATCTTAGCAGAGTAATTCATCCTACATTTTCTTTTTCATCATCATTCACGCGCGACTCGACGTTAGCGTTTACCGTATACTAAACACGCTATTGCGAAAGATCTCGATCGCGAGAATCGTTGTTTATGTAAAACAACAGTACGCTGTTTGACATCATCGCGCGGGGAATCGCACACACAATTTTTAATGGTTTTCAACATTCACACGCTGACTTAAACGTGAGACGCATCACGAAGCACGTACACAGCATCACACGTTATTTCCACACACACCCGATTACAGATCGTTTCCATTATGTTCGTTTTCAAATATCTTTCCCTCTCTCTTTCTTTCGTTTCACATACACACGCGAATACGCATACGAGCACGCACATAAATGTTCCTCTCGCGCTCTCGGCTAATATATTTATAACAATATTCTGCGACCAAAAAATAAACTCTATTATGTGTTTACACGCTAATTAAGCTACGATTATCAAACGATTACGACTATGTTTTACATTTACGAAGGTTCTGTCGATCCCGAAAGAGATATATTGCGTGAGTTGCTTGGTTTGTTGGCCTGATGCAGTGGCTTTCGTAGAATATTTTGCACGTTTTCCCTCTCTTTCTCTCTCGTTTCATTTTTTTTTTTTTCAATTTTCTATTAATATTTCCTATGGTTCGTCGGCTTTCTCCAGACTCGAACAATCGTTTTCGAAGGAAAGAAAGAAAAACGAAGAATCGCTGTCGAAGCGAATATACATCGTCTCTTTAGCACTCGCGATTCGATCACGTGTATTAACGCGTCGGTGAGCGTGTATATATTATGAGGGGATTTCAAATTTTTTTTTTTTCCGATTAATTGTGAACTGTTGTGGTTTTCGTGAGAGGCTAATCATAGTACGAAAAAGTCGAAAATTCTGTTTTCCACCACAGTGTAGATTTAAATCTTGAAGTTGTAAATCTTTAGGAAAAAAAAGTGAATATTAGTCGTAAAATTTTTTTTTTCTGATTTTTAAAGTTATTTTAATATTTTATCACCATTGGTTATCTTTTTAATTTTAATTTAAAATTATTTTCTTATATTCTTTTTAATCTTGGATCTTTCGACTCTTTAAAACTATAATAGTTCGCTCTCGATCTAGATCTGGAATCCTCAAAGTTGACAAAAGTCGCTAAGTGGGTAGCTAACTCGAAAGATCAATCTAGATCCATCTTTGATTATTAGGGATCGCGAGAATATGTCTTTTTCGAATCTAAACACGTGCGAGTGGAAAAGAATGTGAAAAAAATCGAAAAAGGGCGCTTATGCACTATTGCTGCTTAAGAATATCCCTTCGATTATTAGATATTGTGTTCTCGCTTCCAACAACGAGTACAAACGATACTAAAAAGTTAATTGGGTAAATTGAGCAGGTTAGTTGAGACAGGAGTGATCAAAAGATGCGACCGATAAAGAGTGAAGATTTGCAAAATTAATAGAAAACGGGTCTGTAGAAATCGGGATGCAAATGGATCGTCTTTACGATTCCTTTTTTCGATAATACAAGTTGCACGATTCCTCGATCGAAGAGTATGCGAATAGATGGCCGTCTCTCCATGAGTAAATAATACTGCGCTATAGTTAACAATGACGGGAGCTCGAAAATTACATAGTCGCACGATAATATACGATGCATCTCTATTTCCATTTCACGAGATTCTCGTGTCTTGTGTAACATAGTTTGTACAAATAAAAAATATTTTACATTATAAAATATTCTTATAAAATATAATCGACAATTTATACACAGTGTATTTCTGTTTATATATTATATAAATTAATAAAGTATTTTTGTTATAATTAAAAAAATAGAGATATTATTTTATAAAATATAATTGTTAATTTATAATATATTCCGTTTATATATATTAAATTACTTAAATTATTAAAGTTTTATTAAAAATAAAAAGATAGCGATAATGATTTATAGATCGCATGTTAATACAAACATCAAGAGTAAATAACAATGTAGCGACAAATAGGTGACAAAAAAAAGGTTTTTTTTTCTATTACTTACTACTATAAGATATATAGATATATTGTGTTGTGAGATATTTTGTGTCGTATTTCATTTATTAAATTAATAAAGTACTTGTTAATCAGAAAAATAGATAATAATTTAAAACGCCTGTTAATATAACTATCAAAAATAATAATTTCAATAACACAAAAAGGTATAAGTCATAGATTTAAATAAAATTTAAAAAATAATTTCTTTCTCTCTCTCTCTCTCTCTCTCT
>JBCEZV010000065.1:12430274-12449517 GCA_039654365.1 Cataglyphis livida | reverse complement strand
ATTTGTCGTATATGTTATTTAAATTCTCTGTATCTTTTTGGGAGTTAATAGTGTTGTCAAATTTTTTAATAAAAAACTTTTCAGCTATTTCTCTCTTTCTTAAATGTTTTTCGTTATAATATCAGACGCTGACCAATCGAAGTCATGATTAAATTCTAATTTGTGTTTGCTTATTACGGACAGTTTATATAGAATAGACAGTTTTTATAGTAACAGAGTTAACCGTAGAAGCAATAACATCACGAAAAATTACCGATGCAAACTATTAAATTTAGAAATTAAAGACCTCAATTTTAATCTTAATTATTTGCGTGCTATCGTTAAAAAGACGGAAAAAAGACTTTTGGACGGTTTGCCACGTGAGTTGGTTCTTAGATTTTTTGATCTGAACAAACACAAGATTTTATCATTTAATCATAGAATTAAAAACAATTTAAACAAAAAAGTTTAGCAAATTGATCTCTAAACACAACACAGTTTTTAATTCTTTTGACAATATAGACAATTCACGATGATTGGTAAATATTAGCAATAAGAATGTTCCTGAGAGGGTGCTTGAGCTTTTGAGTCTAGGTGATAATTTCGGCTTACCATTACAGCAATCATATAAAAAGAATCATATAAGCATTGCACTCGAGACCGTTAAAAATTTAGAAGCGAACTACCGCCACATTTTGAATGAACTTGAATCGAAAAAACTAGAATCTCAATTGCAAATTCCCTAGAAAAATTTTTATGTAAGAATAAACATATTAACCATGTAGACAGATATATTCTTGGAGGGTTCTCTCTTTGCAAGGAATTTTTGCGTAATAACGACGATATTTTCGTCACTAAAACGGATAAAGGCCACGTTACAGTAGTTATGGATAAAAAAAGATTACTTGGAAAAAATGGAATACATATTGAATGACCAATCTCTACGTATAAAAAATTGAACAAAAATCCAACTAGACAGTTAACTTGCAGAATTAATTTACTTATCAAATCTTGGCGTGACAATGGCTTAATGAGACCACATACAAATATTTAAATACCACAAATGGGAATTTGCCATAATGTTATGGATTGCCAAAGATCCATAAAACTGGTTTTCTATTACGTATTATTGTATCGTCACTGAGCAGTCCGTTGTAACATATCATTCAATAAGTTTCCAGTCTAACTAAGAAAAACAAATTTTTTTTTAGAAATTCCACTTTATTCATCAACATACTCTCCTTCAAGAGTGATACATTCATTCCAACGCTCCTCTAACTTTTCGATGCTCTTTATGTAAAATGATTTGTCTTTGCTCTCAAAATAAGCCTTAGTTTCGGCAATCACTTCTTCATTTGAACCAAATTTCTTTCTCTGGAGCATCTTTTTCATGTCTGCAAAAAGCCAGTCACTGGGGGCCAAATCTGGAAAATACGGTGGGTGGGGAAGCAATTCAAAGCGTAATTTATTGTTGTTTCTGGTCCGGTGTGAGCAAACGCGGCAAATATACAAAACTGGAGTCACTAAAACGACTGTTACCTCTAAACTAACGGTCAGAATGCCATGAAATTTTAACACGTACTGTTTGAAGATTAGTACTACCCGAAAATCACGTGGGTCTGTCAACAATATTGCCATATATGTGTCAGACCGGGGACTTATTGAGTAATGTGTTATAATATATCAAAGTACATACATGATATTTTACTTAATTCGAATTTGCAACCGAGATCTCATGTGAAAGACGACTGGTCATTTGCTGTTGATATGAAAGATAAACTTATTAATGATGACGAAATAATGATATCACTTGACGTTACTGCATTATTTACTAACATTCCTAAAGAATTAGTTTTGCGTGCTATCGAAAAACGTTGGAATGACATTGTTCCAAACACAAAATTTAATTTGTCCCAATTTTTATATGCAGTTGAAATTATAAATATACGGCGGCGCACCACTACTAGGTGTACAGCTCACCGACGTGCGTCCGGCTAAAGGTCGGCGCTGATTGGTCAGACTTTACTCAATAATAACTCTTTTATTAAGTGTTACAGATCAAAATGGTAAGGGACTTTTTTGTTTAGTGTACTCTATTCGCTCACGAACATTGGCACAATCTTTGCAGGACATTCTGTATATAGTTATTGTGTATATGTTTTGTATATGTAATGTCTCACTTTGTTATCATTTACAATGAGTTACCTTATTGCAATAATATTGATCACATCGATCACCAATTTTGAATTTAAAAGTCCATGTAAAATATAGATTGATTTGTTTTAAAATTAATCATAATTTTAGCAGAAGCCCGGAACGAAAGAATTAATATTAAAGTGACATATACAAACTTTGCATGTCCGAGTCGCATTATAAGACATACATTTTTATTAATATTGATAATGATTTTTAATAATTTTTTGCAAATTTATATTTCAAGCACGTCAAATTTTTATGTCACTTTAATATTCCGTAATATAATAATGCTATTTTCTATATTACAAAATATTTATTTGAAACATAAATGTAATTTTTTAATAAAAATAAAATGCTTTTTAATTTTTTTGAGAGAATCCATAATATTTCTGTAAATGCAAGATTGATTTTATGACAAATATTATTTCAAATTATAAATTTTCACAAATTAAATTTCTTCTACTTGGCTTAATTATTGATTTTCCATTTAGTTTTTATTTTTTAGAGGTTTTTATTTTTTAGGGAACAATTTTTTTATAAGTTATTTTTTAGGAGTAAATATTTTTTCAACTTTCACATCTTTTCAACTTTTTGTTGCGTACAAGGAATATTTTTATGTACTTGGCGTTTTTATTTATCTTTATGAGGTTTTTTTAGTGTGATGCATATTTACCTAGGATTTTTGTGTTAATGTATTACTATCTTTATACTTCATTTCGTCGAAAATTATTATTCGTACAGTAAAAATATATAGAATCTAAAATGTTTATCTTTATGAGATCTAAAACTTTTGTCTAAAACATTTATCATGATTTTTCGTATTTACTGAGATAAACGTAAAGAACTATAATTTTATGAATTTTTCATGGTTTTTACCATGAGAATCAAGTAGTCGCCAATTTTTATTATGATATTCGTAATCAGCACTTCAAAATACCTTAGAATACTGAGTTTAAAAAAGAATCGCTGGTGAGTATTTTTCGGAACTTTATCCATACCGTCCGCTACTTAATTTTTAGAGAATTACTCAGAGAAATCTTCTTTAACATCATATGTCAAGGATAAGATCGTCGGCGTATTAGGCTCAATTTCAAAAGCTTTACCATTAATGTTTTCATTTTAATATGTTTTTAATAATTTCAGAAGATACTAAACAATTCGAAGCACATCGAGAAAGGTTATTTATATAAATTGTTACATCCTTGGCTCGCCACAGGTCTTCTCACTAGTACAGGTAACATAATGGGATTAATATATAAGCGTACATAGTTTATTATTATAGTTCGTTTTTTATTCATTTTCATCATAAAAAATCTAATAAAATGTTAGAATTAAATTTGAATATTATTTTTTATGATGAGCTCTTATATAACTTTTTTGTCTTAAAAAATAATAAAATTTGAAAATATTTGCAAGTGAAATAATGTTAAAAGATGAGAACTTGTGATACATGTTTTGAAGTAGATAAAAATAATAGATGTTTTAATTAAAAATGATTTTTAAAAATAATAAATTGAACAACATCACGTAATAGACTTATTAATAAATTTTAGTTTCTTTTTGACTGCAATTCCATGAAGTTTGAATTACAAAATAATAATTAAGTTTAAATAAGTTTTGTAATGTATTTTACAAAAATTTCACGAAAAAAAGTTTAAAAAATTATAACTAATTTTGCAATATAAAACAATTAATTTAAGATAATAATATTATATTTAAGGAATAGTCAATAAACATTAAATTAAGAGAAGGATAGTAATATAAAATTACATATGAAATATCTATATATAAAATTTGTGTATTCTATCGCACAATTTTATTTTTATTTTAGTTATTTTATTTATTTATTTAATTTATTTTTTTTTTATTTTAGGCACTAAGTGGCATACGAGACGAAAAATATTAACACCTACGTTCCATTTCAATATATTGAATCAATTTGTTGATATTTTGATCAAGGAGAGCGATTATATGATAAAATCTTTAAAAGATGTCGATGGGCCAATTGTAAAAAATTTAGTACCATTCACTAGTAAACATATGCTAAACGCCATATGTGGTAAGAATTCTGTAAAATTCTTATTGTTCTGTATTCTGTACGGGGATTTCATTACGGGGATTCTAAAAGATATCAGCTTAAAATAAAAAGATATTTTGTTCTTATACAAAGTATCGATATTGCCAAAAAGATAGATAATATCCGATTTTTTATATTCAAAGCTACTTATAAAATATTTAATTTTAATTATCTTTAACTTTTTATATTCGGTTTTACATGAGATATAAAATATACACTTGCAGAAACTGCCATGGGCATCTCTTTGCAAAAGCTCGGCGAGTTCCAGCAACAGTATCGTGATGCGATTCACGAAATGATCGAATTGATATTGGATAGGTAATAATCAGAGATATAATAATAAATTTTTTAATATATTTATAATTTTTTAAATTATTATTGTGTGTGATATATTTATGATCTTTTAAGTTGTAAATGCGTATAATATATCACTCAATAAGTCTTCGGTCTAACTAAAAAAAACAAGTTTTTTTTTAGAAATCACGTGGGTCTGTCAATGTTGCCATATATGTGTCAGACCGGGGACTTATTGAGTGATGTATTATATTTTAAAAAATAAATTAGATATTTAATAATCATGTGAAGATAAACAATTGATATAAGACATTGATTTCTTTAAGCCTGCAATTAACAATCAAAAGATATTGCTTCGTTAAATGTTTTATTTTAAAGTAAAAATTGTTTGGAATCTTTAAAAGGTTAAAAAAAAATTGAAACTGTTTGAATAATAAAATTTTAAGTAAAATGAAATGTGTAATGTTCTTAGAAGATTCTAAATATTTTTTTGTAATTTACATATAGTTTTAATTTTCTTTTTATTTATATTCTCTATAATTAATGAGATTAGTTAAAGATTACTGTAAGATTTTATAGCAAATTCAAATAGGTTTTTATATACAAAATTATCATCATTCTTGAAATTATATATAATTTTATTCAATTATGATTTAGATGTCTTAAGCCTTGGTTCTACAACGATTTGTTATTTTCATTATCGCCACAAGGACGAAAACAAAAAAAGATCTTGAAAATATTGCATGGATTTACGGAAAAAGTATGTTATGTATCATGTTATTTTAAATCCACCACACAAACTTCATCTTTTATATAAAATTACAATAAATATTAATAATATATTATTAATATATGATGTGTCATTTAATACAAAAAAATCATATAAAAAATTTTACATTAAACTCGTGTGTAGGTCATTGCGGAAAGAAAACTTTATCATAAACGCACCAATGATCGATACTTGAGAAATCTTGAAAATGATAAAGAGACGGAGATAAATGATGTCGAAATATTTGGAAGTGCGTAAGAGATCAGAGCTTCTATTTTAATTTAATTACGCAATCTGATATTTGAAATTATGCTTGTAATATTTATACTAAACACATAAATCACATCAAATAATGCAATATATGTCAGTAAAATTTTTTTTTTAAACAATATTATATTTATAATTAAAGTACGACGTGCAAAAATAAGATTGACTCTAATGTGCTTTTTTATTTTTAGTTAAAAAAAAGCGACTAGCCATGTTGGATCTCTTAATAGCAGCATCTCGAGAAAATTCTTTGAGTGATCTTGATATCAGAGAAGAAGTTGATACTTTTATGTTTGAAGTATGTATCTGTAATTTTTTGTCATCAGCTAAGCACGTAAAACGATATATGTATGATGATAATTTCAGGGTCACGATACAACATCAATGAGTATGACCTTTGCTTTATTATTATTAGCTGAACACAAAGAAATCCAGGTATTTTTCTTTCAGTATGTTGTGACATATTATTTAAATTGCAATTTTTATTCAAAGCAATATAAATTTCAAGCTTTTGGTGCAAAAGTGTATTTTTTAATTTATTAAATTTTTCTTTTTCTATCTATGCAAATAAAAATAGAATATTAAAAAATATAACACATCACTCAATAAGTCTCCGGTCTAACTAAGAAAAACAAATTTTTTTTTTAGAAATCACGTGGGTCTGTCAATAATGTTGCCATATATGTGTCAGACCGGGGACTTATTGAGTGATGTGTTACTTAATTATATTATGAAAAATATTTAATTATAAAATACTTAATTATTATCGATGACAGGAACGTGTGAGGATTGAGGTCGACTCCGCGATGCAAGAGAACGGAGGAAAGCTTACCATGAAATTGTTACAAAATTTATCATATTTAGAAAGATGTTTAAAGGAAGCGCTACGTTTATATCCTAGCGTATTTTCAATAATGCGAAACATTAAAGAGGATGTGAAATTACGTAATTAATCATTTTTCTTTGTACAGGGTGTTTCAGACCATCCATCCTGAACACAGATTGGCAAGTTCAAGCGTTACAATTGCAAGCGTTTTCTGGTCATTCCTTGTTAACAGTTAATAATATTAATTTGTTTCTTTAAACCAAAGTTGTTTCTTTCTAAAAGCTTCACTCGACAATACCCATGTTGCCCTATTTAAAATTTTTAAGTTGCCCTCTTTTCGTTATTTCCGGAGTTTCTCAAAAATAAATATATCACCAGAACTATCATATAACACATCACTCAATAAGTCTCCGGTCTAACTGAGAAAAACAAATTTTTTTTTTTAAATCACGTGGGTCTGTCAACAATGTTGCCATATATGTGTCAGACCAAGGACTTATTGAGTGATGTGTTAAGCTTTTGCGATAAACATATTTATTCCAACTTCTAACACCATCCCCTTTCAAAATAAAAAAAATGAATGGATGATCTAAAACACCTTATATATCTTTAAACATGTCACGTTTTATAATATATACAGGGTGTCCGGTAATTTTTGACACAGATGACACACTTTGGGTGTAAAATTACTGGGCATCCTGTATATTTTTGAATGTAAAACAAGTTTTATAATTTAATTATAATTGCTTTAACTTTTTAAGAATTCAATATTATATTCATATTATTTTTCAAAAAAAACTTTTAATTTCGCAATTTTTTATATTTTGTAATTTTATAATACGCTTTCAGAATCATATGATATACCTGCTGGAACGATGATATATCTTAATATCTACGCAGTTCACAGAGATCCAAATTTTTGGTCAAATCCAGAAGTATTTGATCCAGATAGATTTCTGCCCGAGAGAATTCAGAATCGTCATCCTTATTCTTATCTACCCTTCAGCGCAGGACCCAGGAATTGCATAGGTGAATTGCTCGAAATTTTTCTTTTTTCTTCTTGTGTCGATAATATTTTATAATATTTTGAATTCGTAGGTCAACGATTCGCTCTGTTAGAGTTGAAAGCTATGATTGCTCCTTTGGTGCATAATTTTTATTTGGAGCCCATAGATTGTTTGAAGAATATCCGGTTGAAGTACGATATCATAATTCGTCCTTCTCATCCGGTTTATATTAAATTTATCCCAATCAACCGCAAATAATCGTTCCAAACTAACACGGATAATATATGAGTGTAAGAAATTAATGAAATTGATTGTTTTATAAGATAAAATAATCTAATATGTGATTTGGTGTGCGTTTTTTATATTAAATATGTTTTACTTCTAATTAATTATTTTATTATTATTATTTGTATATAATCTTCCTCTATTATATTTTATTAGTTTTGGGTTTTTACATTTTCATTACATTAAATTTTTAATATTTTAGAAACATGTTAAATAAAAGAAAGAAAAAAATTAAATTTTATAATTTTATTTCTCTCTCTCTCTCTCTCTCTCTCTCTTTCTTTATTTCTAATAAATGTATTTTTTTAAAATAATAACATAATTTTTGCAGAAAAAGAAGCAAATATATTTAAACAACAAATACAAAAATATACACTAAAGTGACATTTATAATATAGCAACTTTTTTTATGCAGACTTGACACGTGAGCTTGTTTTATTATCTTATTGCTTTTAATATCAATCTCTTTTAACAATACGAATTCATTAGATTAAAAATATATAAATAAAAATGCAAAAATTATATTTAACAAACTAAGATCTTCTTGTACACTCTTCTCTATCATTCTATTATACTTTTGCTACAATTGGAAAATATGATTGATGATGATTATCGATACTAATTGAACTTTATTCTGACTAAAATGAGCATAAGGCGATAACAATAGACGAAGCTTATTGATCAGAAAGAAGTTACATACAAATAAGATTTTATTATCGTATCAGGTAAATCTCTTCAGCAAAATCTAGAATAAAAATTTTATAATGTTTCATTGCAAAATCTAAACAATGTTTAATAATATCACGACGAGTGTAAACGAATTATTTTTACATAAATTTTCTCAAATACCGTAAGCTAGGTTCAATTGTTATAATCTTATTGAATGACTATTATATTATTTTTAAAAAACCTTTTAACAATTAAATAAAGTTTATTCTCGCCTAACTTTATTATCATAAATCTCTTCTGTAATTGATTATCATGTAAATTATGATCTAATGTGTTTACAAAAATGCGCTGAATGTGGCCCAAAGAATGAGATCGCAAAGTACGCGTCATGTCTTATTATATTAATAATGTCGAATATATAATAGTTGCGCTCCAATTACCGCGCGTGACTTGTATTGCCATTTTATTTGTTTTAATTTTTATTAAATTTTTTGGCAGATACTATTATATACAATAAAATCGAATAAAAACCTGCTTGGCAAATATTGAATATCTGTCAAACTTAGAAACTGTTTTTCAGTTGAAATTTGCTAAAGTAAATAGTCAACACAAAAGTATATTAAATGACTAAAAAGTATAATTCTTCTTTTAACAAATTATTATATATATATATTTAATGGATATATATTATTGTATATAAAGATATATATTATTGTAGACAAAGATAAGAACGGGATATGCTAACCGATAGATGACAACGATACGATCGCTTTATTTTACGAAAAATTTTTACGTATCCTTAAATATATTACATTTTCATGTACTAAGATATGTATATTGCTCATTCCAGTTTTGAATTTAAAGTACACATAGCTTTAGATATGTTAAAAAATTTGTAGCTTTTTTGGCAGTATATTAATTTTTCAAACTAGAAATACGATAGCATGATACTATTCCAATATTAATCGTCGATTCTTTTTTGATTTCAAAAAATCGATATTTTTTGCAATATTTATGATTTAAATAAAACTAATTATAATATTTGAAAGAAATTCTGTAACAGAGCCTTATAAAGCGAATAATAAAACTTGATAATAACTTTAGAAGTTGATGCTGATAAAATATTTAAGAAATATCAGGTATATTTTTTAGACCAAAAAATATATTAAAAATAAAATTTTATATAAATAGATTTTAAAGAATAAAAATTATTTAAAGAATAACAAAAAGACAGAAAAAAATAAATTATCTATTTTTCGTGACATTTGGGTTAAGTTTATTGAAGATTAAAACAATCAATATTTAGCACTGAATATTTAATTCTCAATTTAAAAATTATGAGATTCTGATTCTGCAATAAACTTCCTTTTATGCATTACAACATTAGAGTTCAATCTCACTAAATAAATTTTTAACGTATTTTTTGTTTGCAAAAATTAATTTTTTTCTGCATAGATATTTTTCCTGCTATAGTGATGCACATCAAATTAATTAATTACTTAACGATGTTGAATGTGTTAATTGACAATCTTCTGAAAACAAATCATGCAGCGAAATCGCTTCAATAACATCCGCCTGATATCTTTTTTCCATACGAAGATAATAAAGAAGCAGAAATTTTGCAGAGACTCCGTCAACATAATCAAATATGTAAGATAAAATTCATTTTTAAACAACAAGGACGCTGTCATTATAGACCATGTTATTATCATCATAATAAACAGCAAAATAAATATCTTCAGATATAAATTGAACCTGGAAACAAATACATATGTATATACATATATATTTAAATGTATATGTATGTATGTATAAAATAATGATTATAAATATTATCAATATTAATCAAGTTTTTTATTTAAAAAAATAATAAAACAAACTATAATTTTAAGAAAGAAAAAAGAGATAGTTGTGAAACTTAATTTAATAAATCTTCAAAAAATGTTATTTTCTTTATGAAATTAATACATTCATTAACTTTATTTTTACTATTAGCCACATTTTAAGAATTGCAAACTTATTCAAATGAGAGTCAAAGAATAATGCACATACGATTGAAGTAGCAACAATACACTATTAAAAAAAAATAACATTTTCCATACTTCAAAATTGAGTTATTTTCAAACCGTTAAAATTCAATAAAAAATCATTGCAGACAAATTAAAAAAGTATATTATAACTTAAAGTTTCAATTTTGACGTAATACCAACAATTTTAAAAAAACTTCATTTTTCTTATTTTTGAAAAATAGGTTTAATTACAAAATCGTGTAATTCGGCCTAAAAACATTGTTGAAAAATTTTAAGAAAATTTGTAGATAAAATGTTATAATTTATGGAATTTGATTTAAATAATTGTAGAGAAATTTATAGAACTATAGGATACGTAAGTATTCAGAAATACGTAATTTCTAGCAATAAAATGTTTTTTTTTTAAAGCACAATACAAGAAAAATATTTTTAAAAATTACTAATAGCGCTTAAAAATTCGAGAAACTTTGAGGCTTCAAAATAATTTTTTGATTTATTATCTATGATAATTTTTCGCCAAATTTTAGGTTTTGAAATAGCCCAACTTTTAGTTTATAAAAAGTATTTCTTATTTCTTTTTTAGTAGTATATATATATTTTTTAAATTATGTCAGCAAAAAAAAAGAAAAAAAGAATGAGCACAGAAAAAAGATCTATAAATAAGCATATCTCTCTCTCTCTCTCTCTCTCTCTCTCTCTCTCTATTAGAAAAGCAGATTTATTGATTATGTAACATTGTTAGCAGAGATATTGATAAAAATATCATTATAAGATAGATTATCACATATACAAAAATGTCTGAATACAAACCATTTCTTGTTGTTATTATATTCCTGGCTCTCTGAATTTGTCAAACAATGACCTGTTTCTTTTTCAAAACGCGCGATTTTTACTGCCGCAGAAATGGATAAACAAATGCTAATAAGAGTGCAAATACTAAAGAACCCGTAAAAATATAACACAAACGTTTCATATTCTGTAATAAATAAATATGAAATGTATATAAAGAATTATTATACTATTTTTCATACTATATTTAAATACTAATAGAATTATATGTTAATAAAATTATCTGTAAAAGACGTTCATTTACCAACAAACCAGCAGTGTCCTTTGCGAAATTTTGGTTGCAAAATCTCCGGCAAATTTTCAGAAAATTCCATAATGATAGAGATAATAGCAAAGGTAAAAGATAAACCCCATGCAAAGAGCGTATAAAATACCAACTTTCTCTTCTTTCGTTGTTTGATGTTACTTTGTAACGAACAAAATCCTCTGTAAAATGCAATTTACACATCTTTAGCCAAAAATAGATTTAAAACATTACAATGTAAATAAAAATGACGTTTGCTTTTGATTGTTCATCTGCCAGTATTTCTATATTTATTAGGTGGAAAATTTATATCTATACTTAATTGAGGAAAATTTATTTATATTATAATAATATTTATATTATAATAAATAACATTATATATAATAAATTATATATCAAATAGATAATAATATTTTATAGTGTTCATTAATTAATATACGATTTTTAGTTTTAAGAATTTAATTAAATTTTGCAAAGTGAAAAATATAATTGTTTGAAAACTTTTATGCAATAATAGAGACTTTCCAAAAAATTGTTTATTTAAAGTCATAATTATTATGTTTATATTTTTATGTTTAAATTTATAGTATCATAAACCAAATAGTTATTTACAGTATCACACAATAACATAAAAAAAATTATATTTGATTGATTCAAAACGTCGTATGATTTTATTTTTGTCTTTCTTTCTTTACTTTTAATATATATAACATAAAATATGTTTATATATACATATATATATATATATATATATATATATATATATGTATATATATATAAAATTATTGTAGAAAATTATTTTGTGGCACAGTGTACAATATTGATCAATCATATAAAGGTAAGTTAAGATGGAACAATTTAAAGATAAAATATAATATATAAAATACTTAACAACTTACCTAAATGTCCACCACATATCAAAACTCATGACAGTTAGCCAGAAAAAGCTTGCCATATAACAAAAGTAGATAAAAAAAGCTAAAAATAAAATAAATAAATATATTAATTATTCCGTGCGCCTCAAAATGCACATGGGAAGCTTGTAGCTATTAAATACTATGTTTTTTCGGTTTAAAAATAGTTTTAGTCTAACTATTGTATTTGCACTAAAATTTTATAGCAAACATGACATACGCCTATTTCATAAATGTGCTGATAGATAAATTAAGTAAGATGTCGATTCAAAATATAGCTCTGCAGGAAAACAAAAACACAAAAAAAATATATTTATTTGGAGAAATTTAAATTAGTTATATGTCAAAGAGCATGTAAAATTTGTCAGGCACTAATTTTTACGTTAATTATTACATTTTTAACAAAATATACATTCACGTTATTAAAAACTAATACGCAAATGTGCTTTAATATGCCTGAAATATTTATACGCTATAATGATTATATTTATATGATTTAATTATACTGTACCAAATATTATACAGATTGAGTCATGTATAGCGTTCGAGTAGAATAGAACATTCATAATAGTAGTTGTGTATGTGACACACAATGCACCGCTATAATTGCACAACATGAAACCATGTACGTTCCGAAGCTCTGGCAATATGGAATATACTAGAAATATTGATACCATAAATAATATACACACTATATCAAAGCTTATAAATATGATTTTTGAGTCATCGACATTATTTGTCTTAATAAAGATTTCCTCAGCGGTCTTTGAGCAGATAGTCATCTCGTACTTATTTCCTCTCGCGACTCCAAGACAATATAATGACGATTTGACAAATATTTTATGATAAGATAAATAGAGAGAACCATTGGCAAAGATTGTGAAATTATGATCGGGTAACAGGATATGATTTTCATCCTGACACGGATCGTAGACGACCAGCTGAAACAATTCGTCCACCGTCTTATTTTCGCTCTGCAACGAATCGTTCGTGTATCCGTATATGTTCGGGAAGAAGTATCTTTTTTTTCCAGGAAAGCATTTATTATCAACCAGACGGTCGCCAAGAGGACAGCATAGCTGAATGCAAGTAATATTGAAGCACATCTTGTATGAAACAATATTTTTTAGACTTCTATCTTTACTGGAATTTTCCAAGAGCTCGTGCAACGTGGGATTGCTTTCTTCTTCAATTCTCATCAAGTTTTCATAAATTTCCTGCGACGTAAAATTTTTTTTATAGTTGACATTTGTTGAATTTGTGCGTTCCATTGGTATTTGCTTATTATCTTCATGATTTTGTATAGAGTGCATATCGAATTTGAATTGTATCGAGTCATTGTCCTCGCGATTCTTACTGGTGTGTACTGAAGTGAGGCGAGATTCATACTGCATATCTTTATATTGCATATCTTCATAGTGCACATTGGACGTAGACTTTCTGTACAAATCATGTAGTGTTATCATTTCATCGCTATAGTTTATCGTAGAATCTACATTTATCTCATATCGTACTGTCAAATTATCATTTTTCTCTTCATTGACAGTAAAATTTTGCTGAGATTTTGATGAAGAAGCGACGAGAAGACAAAATGCGCAATACCAAAATGTTAAATTTTGTCCACACATTGTTGTCTTTCGGACGTGTCAAATTTATATCTAGAAAATACACAATTTGATTTTTTTCTATGGTAATTTCATATTTAAATGTCCTATTACGATAATATACAAACTGCAGCTTAAAAGCTTATAATTTTTATAATTTAACACACACACACATGTATATACAATGTATACATTCGTTTACAAAATGATCGCATAAGTAAATTTATGACAAAATTTCATGTAACTTGAAACAAACATAACTCCATCAAAAATTGTTGCATTAAACATTTTTTTTTTGTATTTTTAAATTTAAAGTCTGTACTTTAAAAAATATTTAGCTGATTTTTAAATTTATCCTTTCCGCCGTTTTTTTTAAGAGAATTAAATAAATTACGTCTCCAAGAAATTGCATAATTTGATGCAATTTGATTCTAGGAAATTGAATAAATTTTTTTTGCAAATCTCTAAAAATCATAATAAAATATAAATTACTTTTTATAAATAAAAAAAAAGTTGTTTACAATTTTTTTTTGCGTAGTTACAACGAATTAATGTTAGCCATATACTTTTATTCATTATTAGTAGCATTAGCATTATTTGATGCGCAACATATGGAAATTGCTGGAATTTGCGATGAACGAATAAACATGCCCTCGGGCACAGAATACAATTTTCACTATAATGTTGCGTATTGAGGCTAAAAATAGCAATTTGCCTCTAACAATAAATGCGCCGCTAAATATGCGTTAAGAATACTGTCACATTTATTGTGTTATATTTAGCGATATATGTGAGAGTACGAGCCATAAAATAGTAAACAAACCAATTAAGCTTTACATAGCTTTATCTCATGTTCCAAATTTTGAAAAATAAAAAATTTTATATCAAATTTATGCGCAAGTATACTTGTTTCTTTTATTAATTGCATGAAAAAAAAGTATAATTAAATACAAATATACAAATATACAGGGTGTCGAAAAATTCACGCAACACCTTTTAAGGAAAGATAGAGAGTATTATTCTGAACAGAAAAGTCCTGTACCATTTTTTTTTTATAACGCTTAATAAAAAAGTTATTATTGAGTGAAGTTTGGCCTATCATCGTCGATTTTCAGCCGGGCCCACATCAGTGAATCATATAAACAGCGCTCACGCATTACCAGGCATGCGGTTCGCCAACCGTGCGTCCAGCTAAAGATCGGCAATATAATAGGCTAGACTTCACTCATTAATAACTTTTTTATTAAGCGTTATAGAAAAAAATGATACAAGACTTTTTTGTTCAAAATAAGCTTTTACCTTTCCTTAAAGGATGTTGCGCGAATTTTCGGACACTCTGTATAATAAAAAAAAATTACCTTTTTCTTTCTCTTTATCTATTTTCAAAATCTTCTAAGAGAGATCCGGTTTTAGCACTTTATTATTAACGATATTTTGACAATTTTTTTATCTTATTAGATTTAGAACTCTACTACATCCGGTTTCAACTTCTCTTTGCGAGTCAAACGCGCAAAAACTTGTCCGCATAAAGGAGAAAATGCCACTGTCCGAGGACGATGAGTCGTATAATGTTTTTACGGAAACAGTCTATCTACTACTATAAAACTAAACACACAGACTACAATTATATGTATAAGATGAAATTCCGTAGCGGGAATGCCAGGCGATAAGGAATAATAAACAAATAGAATGAGAAAGAGAAAGGACTAGAAATAATGAGAAGAATTGAATAGGACAGAGGAAAAAACCAAGGAAAAGAAAAAGAATAGATAGATGAATTAAAAACTTAAAGATTCAAAAAATTCAAAGAGAAAGATTAATAAATTATCAATTTATAATTTGCAGTTTTAAATTCAATTCAAATTTAATTTCAAGATTTCTAAGATCTTTAGAGTTTTAATATTTTAAGGATTTAAATGTTTTATGTTTCAAAGTTTTAAGTTTAAAATTAAAAATTTTAGAGTTTTTAAAGTTTGAAAATTTAATATTGAAAAAAAAAATGTAGATGTGAAACAGCATTGAAAAATTGTTGAATTTGCTAATAACAAGTAAATAGTGCAAAAAAGTAAAGGTCTGATTTTATATGCAGTTGGTTTTGGTGTAACGTTTTAATCAGATTTAATATATTATATATTCTTAAGAATTGATGCAAAGAAAGAGTTCTCTCATCTAAGACCAAAATTTGGCATAGAGCCCCGGAAAATAATGCTTTCACAAGCAAGATCTAGCTCAAAAGTAGATCATGTAGCATATAAATCAAATTGGATACTTTAAGAACACTTACTATTTTTAACTCATACTATTTTTAGTCGATCAATCTAGATAATAAATAATAAATCACTCTTGTGTTTTTATTGATATAGAACTAGATACTTTACAAAAAAAATATTTATATTAATACTTCAAATTATATTTGCGCATGACAACAGCAAATTATAAGCAAGTACTTGTGCAGCAGGAAGTTTTGACTTTACAGTTTTTCACTATCATCAAAAACAGATGATAAAAATCTCATCATGTGGAATAACACACTTCAGGAACGACCTTATGACTGGTCTACTATTTAAATCTGGGCGCCATTGCAGATGGCGTTCATGTTTATTTTTTGTTTTCAATACAGTCCGTTTTATCGCCAAGCACAATACAGTTCGTTATTATATATACATTGAATAAAATGATTATTAGCATTGAATCTCGCTCGGAAGCTTATTTATCAATATTTCTTTTCCATCCACTGTAAACCCCAACAATAACAAGTTTTACGAATCTTTGACAAGTGAGAAATAAAATGAAATTGTATACACTTGACATTTCAATGTCTAAAAACATTAATTATTAGATTAAATGTTTCAAATTAATCCATATTCAAGATGTATATTATTATGAGGAAATTGATAAATGTCTGTCTTCAGATTCCATGGCATTGTATTTACTGACTCCAATCAAATCAACTTCATCAGCACCATCGACTTTATCGGCACCATCAACTTCATTATCACTGTCGATTTCAAATGCTTTCGCAAACAAGCAGAGAAACATGGCTTCTGCCAATTTTGGAGTTTTTACACGAAACTATAGCAAATATTGGGTAAAAGTTTGAATTAACTTTTCCATCCACACAACAATTGTGGGATGGGCCTCGCTTCGTGTTGTAAAGTACAAGTGAAATAGAAAAGGCGCCGTTTCTGTAAATGTAAACAAACATTTTTTTCATGTTAATACATCTCTACACAAATACAACGTAAACAAATTTTATTTTTTTTTTTATTTTATAATAGAAAAAGCATTAAAACAGTAGAACTTTAAAGTCGCATATCTCTGAAATCAGAAGAGAGTGTCTCAAAATTCGAAGTGTGTTACTTAGGAATATACTCACTACAATATATGTATATAAAAATGAAAATGATTTGTGAGATGTAAATTAATCCGAACATTTACCAAGTTTTTTATTACAATGTAATACAACAATAATACTTTACATATTTATATAAAATGTGATGTTCATTATATTTTATAAAAATTTCGTAAAAACCTTATAGAACTAATAATAAAACTTAATAATAACTTTAGAAGTAACACTGATAAAACATTAAAAATTTAAAAATTTTCATATTTTAGATACGTATATTAAAAAAGATATAAATACAATATATTGAAAAAGATTATAAATAAATTAAAAAAAAATTACTAAATAAAATAAATAGACAATAAGATAAATAAAAAAAGATAAATCTTTTATATGAAATTTCAGCTTATTAAAGATTAAAACAAAGAAAAAACAATATCTAATATAATACGATGCATTGTTAATTCTAAATTAAAAAATTATGAGATTATAATTAATTATTAATAAACCGATTGTGTACGCGTGTGTATACAGGGTGTCCCAGAACTGGGGGAAAAGTTTTTAATGACAGATTCTTCATGAAATTTTAAGCCAAAAAGCTCTTGACAAAAAAGTAATCTGATGAATAGAATTTGAATGGTAAGATATTGAAGTTGACGTATGGGAACGCATGAAATTCGTGCGGCCAGAATCGGCACAACCAAGTTTGTCTCACGACTCGTGTATCGCGGCGATGCATTTGTGTACTTTGTTTACGTACTAGTTGCATAGTCTTTAACATGGGATATTGTGCGGGATATTGATTAGATTAAGTAATAAATAACAAATGTAAAATAAATAATTATTAAATAACAAATTAAACATAATTTCATAAATTAATTAATTAATTAATTATTCAAATAATTTAAATTAGTTTCCCATATTTTTCCGTGTTTAAGGATTAAGTAAGTAGTACGTAATACAGAGTAAATCAATAATGAATAAATAATAAATAATTAAATGTAGAGTAATAAAAAAAATAATAAATAATTAGAAGTAAAAAATAATAATAAATAATAAGTCAATAATAAATCAATAACAAATAATAAATAATTAAATGTAGAATAATATAAAACATGCATTGTCGTGGTACACGAGTCATGAGTCAAATTTGGTCGTGCCAATATTGACCGCGCGAATTTCATGCGCTCCCATACGTCAACTTTAATGCCTCACCATTCAAATTCTATTCATCGGATCACTTTTTTGTAAAGAGCTTTTTGACTTAGAATTTTATGAAGAATCTGTCATTAAAAACTTTTCCGCCAATTCAGGGACACCCTGTATATGTATGATTTAAGTCTACAAAAAATATATTTTTTACATATTGCAACATTAGAATTTAGTTCTCCCAAACAAATCTGTTTCATGGTATATTCTTTGTCCGCAAGAACTCATCTTTTTCTGCATACGCATCTCTCATGACGTAATGGTGCACGTCGAAATACTCAACGATGTTGCATTTGTTGCATATTGATCATTTAAAAAGAAACCGCAACCGAATTGCTTCAATAACATCCGTTTGATATTTTTATTCCACACAGAAATAATAAAAATGCAGAGATTTGACATCGCGCTCACCAAATTAATAGCATATAGCACACGATACGGAAGACCAGAATTGTCAGGAAAACAGAACAGTCTGGATTTTATTCCCATTACGATAACCTGCAGGATAAATAGCTTCAGATATAGATTGAACCTGCAAATAAATATATATATATATATATATATATATATATATATATATATATATATAAATTTAAGATTTAACACTATATTTTGCAAATGTTACGCATTTTGTTTTATCATCAAAACGTACTTTCGAATATTAAATTTAAGTTATTT
>JBCEZV010000065.1:12399262-12419693 GCA_039654365.1 Cataglyphis livida | reverse complement strand
CATATATGTGTCAGACCGGGGACTTATTGAGTGATGTATTATATATATATATATATATATATATATATATATATATATATATTCTTCAGTTCTTATTTTCGCGCACGTATACATACATATCTTTAAAACATTGACATTTGAGCTATACGTCGTGGGAAAGAACAGATGAAATTATGAAATTATTATGAATCGATGATCGAATGCGAAATGGTCAGTGTTTGTATAAAGATGCTTTCAAATCTTGCACAAACATAAATTATGATAATTCGATTAACTTTGAACCAATTCCGACACATTGTAGCGCCTACGATGAAGATAAGAGAAGATTATAAATCATCTCCGATTTTCTCGCTCTCCTGAGATTAAGAAATTTTAAACAAATTTTATTGATATTATGATTAAGAAATTGCACATGAGAGTATATATAAATCAGAATTTATCTCGTGATTCGACTCGATCTAATTATTTACGTCACATATATTTTACGAAAGAGAATAATAAATATATTATATTTTTTTTTAATATTGAAAATAAATAAATTTTTATTTAGGGAGCGCAACTTTGTAATATCATTATTTTTATAAGAAATTAAAACAACTATTTTGTGCAATTATTTTTGATTAAAATATTTGTATAATTTTTTATTTTTGATTGCTACAATATTTTGATACCATTATTTTTGTAGGATTTGTATAGGAAATTAAAACAATTATTTTTAATACTCCTTTTGATTAAAATATTTTTATAAGTTTTTATTTTTAATCATTTAAAATAACATTATTTTGTACAAATTAAATTAAAATAATTATTTTATAAATACATATAGTTTTTCTGTCACGTACTTGGCGCCTTCTTTACCTTTTTTTAAAAAAGATAAGTTTTTATTATATTTTAAGCAAAAAAAAATAATAAAAAATAAAATTTGATTTTTTTGAGATGTTTGAGCAATATATCTCGTATATCAATTTTTGCGAATGATTGGAGATAAACAGATAAATCAAGACGATATGCAAATTAATTAGCGTTTAATCCGTGAAGCGATGCAATCTCGATCTCGGAGAATTTGTCCTCGTTAAATTTTATCGGTAAAAGCATTGAGAGATAAATCAGAATACGACGATCACGCGCTCCGTCACTTTTCGTGGCACAAAAATTCCCGATAAATAATATTCTATTTATCGCATCACGCATCGTTGCGTGAACGTCGGACTATAATTTTGCGCGTACGCCGTGCTCGCGTTGCGTAAGAATATTTTTGTACATCTCCACGAGAATTCTCTTCAACGAGAGAGGAGGTGTATCGAACCTTTTGCCAAAGTTATGCAACTCGGAGAGTGATGGCGTCGCGTTTCGTTCTCCCGGTACATTGAACAATCTAAAATCCACGATCTTCTTAGTTGCAACATTTCAGTCGAATATTCGCGTTCCACGATTAGGTCTAATCGTGGAAGAATAGGATTTCGCCATGCACCCTTGACTTTCTTTAATTTTTCGTCACTTCGACTTCCCTTCGGATATAATCTCATGATTTATCGATACTTCGATTGATCAGTGAAGAAAAAAAATCTTGATCTATTGTATCAATAGATTATTACGTATCTGAGTTTGAATGAGGAATTTAGTATGGTTTAAACAGCAAGGTCTTTCAGCTAAGAATGTATGTTTCATAACACAATTTAACATGTGTGTGTGTAACATTATTTGAACTAACGATCTAAAGAAAAAATTTCTTTATAAAAAAAAATAATTTTATGAAAAAAACAAATCTCTTTTTTTTCAAAATTTTGTTTTTTTGTTCATATTTTTTTCTATATTTAATATTTATTATTTTTATATTTAATATTTAATATTATTATAAAATTTAATATTATATTTAATATTTAATATTTAATATTTTTATATTTTGATTACTGCAAATTGATTTTTCATTATTTTTAACTTTTTAGATGATAAATTTGAATTAACAATTATTATTTTTAATGTAACTCGCATTTTAATTGGCTATATGTATAATATATAATTATGCATCTAATTGAAATCTGTCTGAATCATGTCTGAATCAAGTTTAATATAATTTGGCGTAAAAGTCTCATTAATCCATTAAAATTACTTTCAAAAAAAAAAATTAAAAATATAAAAATTTTAGTCTTTTTTATTATATTAACAAAAAAATATAAAGAAAAATATTATATTAAAAAAAAATAATGAAAAAGAAGAAAAAACAAATTTTTTATTTTTGTTTTCAGTGAGAAAAAATATTTTTTTTTTAACTATTTTTTTACATTTCTTTCTTGAACTCCCTTCATTCTCGGTTCAATCCACAAAATCAGTCCTTGCTACTGTTATCGGAATGGAGTGGGTTCGACAATCGTTTTGCTATCGGTGGCGTCTTGACAGAAATAAAATGTCAGCAGAAACGGCGGCGCATCCTATTAAGAGCGAACGTATCCTATTAAAGGTTCAGAGATCGCATTGTTCGTCCGCGTGCCCTTAAAACGAGCCAGATCGTCGTGACAACAGTGGCCTTTAAATCGGCGACAATAAATCCATGCGTGTCTTCTGGATGCACTTAAACTCGCATATCTATTCATTCTCGTAATGTTACTTCATTTCACGATAAGTAGCAAAGATAAATAAATTATTTCTCACGATTAAGAGAGATTTCGAATTTAAAAAGAAAAATTCCATTGAAAATAAATAAAGATTTAAATACAAATACGAGTGAGTTAATGATACCATGTAAAATGGCTTTTGCGCTTTTCAAACATATCTATCATTAATAGAATATGAAAATTGATATTATTTATTGATGGAATATTATTTATTGAAAATTTACATCTTCTAGATTTGTGTTTAGTTTGTGCATTTATTAATCGGAATTTAATTTTTGGATACGCAAGAGCTTTAATCTTGCTACGCCTCTTTTACGTTACGACACTTATACAAGGGTGTTCATAATTCTTGTGTGGTCCGCGTGGTGGTAATCTATTAACTTCGAAACCGATTTCTCTTCAACAAAAATATCACGGCAGGTCTCAAACCTTACCATCAATGATGCGAGATTCTTGCGATTACATATGGATTATTACCTAATGGATATTACCTGACGCTTACACGAAAGCAAACAGCAAAAAAACAAAAACAAAAAATAACAATCACATGAGGAGTTAATACATGAGGAGATAAATGTTAATCTCCCTTCATAAAAAGTAGGATCTGTCACTTATTATTGACAAAATATTCTCTTTCACTGATACGTGCAACGAGACTGCTAAATGACATTTCACTCCTGTCAAAGAGTCGATATTATCTTGATGATCTTTCAATTCGTCGGTTTGTTTACAATTTTCAAACAATGTTCTCCAGCTTGTAAATACACATGCATACAGTGTACAGAATGAACAATCAGTGACGATCGCTCACGATGCAAATCGCAAATAGCCGTTTCCTTCGAGGTAGCGATTAGAGGGGGAAGAGCGCCCCTCATCGTTTTCATCGGGTATATAAGACCGGGGACTCGCAGGAGCACGGATCCGCCGACAGGATTCTGTATATAGTCCCGGTGTAACACAGGGTGTGTCTGTGCGAGATATTGTCCTGGGTGATGCAGTGCGAAGTGTCCTCTTCGTTTTCGTCGTCGTTATCGTTGTCATAATTGACGGCTACGATGGCTCGTCGCGGGATTATTCACTCGTTGGTATGTTTTGCAGAGAAAAATTTCAACGTTTGTGCGTGAAAAAACTTGTTGTTTACTTTGCAATTTAATGCATATTTTATGTATGTATTAAAAATAAAATTTTTTTAAATCGAATAAATACATTGTGTTAATTCTGATCTTTTTTATTTAAATAAAGATATACTTTGTTTCCAAAATGGTTTGTTATATTAAATAAATTATTATTTACATGTAATAAAAATTATAATTTCTAAATTAAATTATCTAAAACTTTAATATAAAAAAATATTTATTTAAAATATTATAAAGATTATTTATTATAAAGATAAAAAATTATTTATTAAAAATAAAAATTCTGTTTTTGAAGCAATAAAGAGCCAAAAATTTTAAAATGCTTTTTAAAAAAAATAATTTAGTATGATAAAAATAAAAAACAGATGTTTTTTTATTTATTTAGAAATAAAAGCATACTTTGTTTTTATTTTACATTATTTTATTTTATATATATTTTATTAATTCAAATATATATATTTGTTGTTTGATTAAAATAATCAAGTTGCATGTATTTAAAAATTTGCAAGTATTAATTTTTTTAAGAAAAAAAAATTTTTTAAGAATATGCAGTATATACTATATATACTATATATATATATATACAGTATATATATATATATATATATATATATATATATATATTAAAATATACAATTTTATTTATTAGCATATATATTTTTATTTTATTTTATTTATATATTTTAATTTGCATTTAATATGCAAAGTAAACAATTTCAGAAATTTTAATTATTGTTATGTATATCATTCTAAAAAGATAATCTTTTATCACAAGTTATTTGAAAACAAATATTAAATAAAAAATTATTATAATTTTTATAACATTTTGCAATAATAATTTCTTTTTAATTATAAGTTATATTATATTAATTTTTAATTAATTTTTGATATTGTGTGTTAATATTGTTTCAACTGTCATTGTCAATTGTTACTTTTAAAATATAATGCTTCAACTTTTCATTATATTTTTGTGGAAAAAAGTGAGGTATGAGATCCACTGCGTTCCAGCAAAAAAGATAAGAGAACGTGTCACGATATGCGTGTGTTGCTGTAAATTACATCTAGACGAAGTTCTTCGTACCGGTCCGCTACCAGAATTCCCGTGGATATTGCATGCCATTTACAGCTGATTACACGAACGCAAATGGCGCGAATGGCTCGTAAATTTCGCGTTTGCCGCTCAACCTCGTTGCATTGACAACGCGCGCTGCATTTGCATCTTTGTGGGAAAATGTACGACGGCACTAACTGAATCTTTTGCATCGCATAATATGGACCGTATAAGTCGAATAAGTACGACAGTATGAAAAAAATAGAGAAACTTTGATAAATCGATGTCTCTCTAAAGTTGCACGTGCGATTTTATTTTTCAAAGTGCATCGAAGTGTTTGAGCTTCATTAATCTTTTTAATTATTTAATGAATCTCTTATTAATCATTTTTATATACATATTTAATTTAGAATTTTCTTAATTTTCTTTCGAGCGCATAAATTAACAATACCTAACCTAACCTAGCTAACAATGCACATGCTAGTTTAATCTCTACATAAATTACTTTTATATGTAAATTTATAGGTGCGTTCCCTTTTTTCTTTCTCTCTCTCTTCTAATATTGTTAATCGCCGTCTAATCTGACAGCTAATGTCGTAACTATTTCTACGAATCTTTAATGACGTAACATAAGCGACATTCTTTCCGCTATTAACCTTTGCATTAAATTTCCCTTTCATTTATATTTTCATACTCGGAAAACTGATTAATAACAGCCATTGAATTTATAATTCAGGTGCTCGATCCTTTTGGGAACCAGTTATATCTTTCTTAGATAAAAGACACCGCCGTTAAATATCGGTTGTCTCTTATAATATACAGCGTCTGGGGTTGAGAGTTCATCTTCGTCGAAATGATGCGCCATTCCCGGCACCGTTCCTTTCAGACGCGGGACCCGCGATTGCGTCTTCTTCATAATCGCGCGGCCGGTTATCGGGCCCCGGAGCGTTCAAAACGCGGACCTGGCCGGTCATCGATTAAGTAGAAAGTGTCCTTTTTCAGAGGGATCCACCACCACAACCATCATCACCACTGGGCGCGATGAACGGCGATTGCTGATTATCCAACGCGACGCGCCGCATCGGTCGCGGGGTCATCCTCGGCATTTCCTCGATCGTTCGTAGATAGATCAGTTCATTAATTATCCAAGCGCTCAAAGAGGAAAGGTGTTATTAGTTCGTCGATTCCCAAAATCGATTTTCTCGAGAAGAAATTTTAAGAAGATGAAAAGAAATTTATTCTGCAATTTAAAAACTTATTTTTTCTTGTAATAGGATTCACACTATGCACTGCTCTTTTGTTTATTTTAATTATTATTTATTTATATAATTACAACGGAATATCTACTTCCTAGAAATTCAAAAAATCTAGAATTTCTCTAATTGTAAAATCCCTAGAATGTTCTTAGGGATTTCTTTTGTACTTGAAAAAAGTCGGAGAATTTTCGTGGAATTTTATTGGTACTCAAAAAATTTTTTTATTAAATTCTGTCTTTAATAATTCTGTTCTTATATTACAAGCAGCCAGCTATCTGAATTATGTGTTTAAAATATATTATAAATATACTGTCTCTCTCTCTCTCTTTCTCTTTCTCTCTTTCTCTTTCTCTCTCTCTCTCTCTTTCTCTCTCTCTCTCTCTTTCTTTTCTCTCTCTCTCTCTCTCTCTCTTTCTCTCTCTTCTTCTCTCTCTTTCTGTTTATATATTTAATGTTTTAAGAAAATTTGAATATAAAATATTAATATTTGATGTAATTTTTAGTAAAAAAAGAAAAATGTTATGAAAATAAAAAAAATGTGCAAGTAAAAAATGTCTCATGAAAACTTAAGTTTTTTTTCGATACATTTGCAAATCTAGCACTTGAGACTTAATTAAATAGCTCAGTGTTTTTTTTTTTTTTGTATGAATAAAAAGCATTAGAAAATGCATACAATAAATAAACTTATTTTAAAAAGTTGCACCTAAAGATTTTTTAAATAATTTTATTACCTAGAACGTTTTCAACAAAATTAGAGATCAAATTCTTGAAGATCAAATTCTTTATAAAATTCTTTACAGATTTTTTATAAAATTTGAATAAATACCTTGTATAATATTATAAAGAGAAAAAAATGTAGGTACATAATATTATTTATTGAAATATGCAGAATTAACGTTTATATATTTTATTTTTAATTAAAATGAAATGAAAGTAAAATTAAACTCTTTCTTACAGATTTGGTGTTTGCTGTCATTCCCGATGTGCTTTACCGATAAGTTGTCCCCGGATCAAAAAGCGCCACTGTTTGCACGCGGATCCGGCGGTTTGATTCTGAAACCGCCCTTCGAAGGAGAGCCAAAAGTCGCCGCTAGTCCACCGGTTTCTACTAATGTCGTTAATGACGGCGTCGAGAGGCAGGAATCCGCCACCTTCAAACTCGTGGATGGTGAATTGGTTCGAGTAGTGGAGGGATCTTTCTCCTACAAGAGTCCCGAAGGGATCCCCGTTTCCGTTCAGTGAGTATATGTTCTACATATTTTATCGTAATGTAAGCGATTCGCCAAGATTTTTTAGGGCCATTGTTTTAAACGCCATTGATATGTTGCGTTTAATTATTTAATTGTTTTTATTATTTATATATCTAACAATAAGTGTTTCTGAGTATGTTCCAAAATGTTCCTAAGCGTATTTCTAAGTGTTTCTGATTGTGAGTTTTCTTTGGACATTTGACTGTTATTTAGATTTAAAAAATTGGAGCTTGGATTTGGACATGTCAAAAGTTTTTTAAAAATAATATTTAAATGTAAGCCGATTAATTATTCAGATTCTTGTTGTTATATGGCATTTATAATTCAACTTTTTGTTGAGTATATGTTTTATATACTTTATTGTAATGTAAGCATTTTGCCTAGTTTTTGGAGCCAATATTTTGAGCATCATTGATATGTTGCATTTAATTATTTAATTGTTTTTATTATTTATATAACAATAAGTTATTTATCTAACAATAAGTTTTTCTGAGTATGTTCCTAAATGTTTCTGAGCATGTTTCTAAGTGTTTTTGATTGTGAGTTTTTTTCGAACATTTGATTGTTATTTAAATTTCAAAAATTGAAGCTTGAATTTGGATTTAGACATGTCAAACATTTTTTAAAAATAATATTTAAATGTAAGCCGATTAATTGTTCAGATTCTTGTTGTTGTTTGGCATTTGTAATTTTTTTAATTTGAAGAATAAAATAGTGTTTACGTCTAATTTTAATAATGTTTTAATTAAAAACGCAGAAGCATATATTTTTTCTAAGAAAGAAAAAACGTAAAAGCATATGATTTTTTTAAGAAAGAGATAAGAAAGCATAACATAATCTGCATAATGCAATCTTTGCATTCGCCAGTTACATTGCTGACGAGAACGGATACCGGGCCGGATTTAGGCTTGGCGCTGCTGCAATTGGGGAAACGGGACATCCCATCAGACTTCCAGAAGGTATCACACCACCAAAAGCCAATGTCGATCGAAGTTATCTGCCACCGCAATAAAGTGATTCCAGCTAATTCTAAAATTAAGACTGGCCTAAATACATTTTCACGTAACGCTTTTTGATAGCAGGAGGCTACATTTCTTGGTAACTTTCTGTCTCAGCAGCTTTCGGGTCGAAAGAATTTTATCTGAGCAAAAGTATCGAGGCATAAATAGTTTTTAAATTGTGATTGGATTAATTGAAGAAGAAAACGAGGTTGAAAAATGCATAAGGGTATCTTATTTTTTGGATAATTAAAATTAAATCTTATTTAATTTTGACATCTCTTTTGTGTATAATTGCGCCGAAATATTTATTTCGATAAATTCTTAGAATTATGAGGAAATATAATCAACTAAATGCAGATAAAGAATTATTTTCATGTTAAGCAATATTTACTTTCATTTTATTCACCAACGCACTCATAAATCTATCATATTCCAGATGTTTAAATTCCAAATATATTAATTTGATAAGAGATAATGTAAAATTAAAACTAGCATGAATTTTTATAATATAAACTGTTCTATATATTGTTACATTTGTTTTACAATCTCGTAAAACAAAGCAAATTCTTTATTCTTAATTCCTTTTTTAATTTTTATTCATTTATTTGGTTTTCCTATATTTTAAAACAAATCGTACACCCAATATAAATACTCTCAAATTCATTTATATATCAAGAATTTCATTTTAAGTACACATGATCAAATGACAAATATATAAACATATATTTAAAATACGGTTTAAACAAAAATTTATATTTACTGTTAAATGTTTTTAACTATTTCAGAATAAAGAAGTTTAGTTTAAATAAATATTTGACTGTTTATAAACAAATCACTCTATGCACATGTTACAAAAATAATTCATATTCTTTAAAAACATTATTTTAGAAAGAGTGCGCGATTTGACACTATTAGATTGCATCGCGAATTTAGCAATAAATGTTGCTACGATGAATACGACATATCGCCTCCTAAATTATTCTATCTACGTAAATATATTTAAAAATATACATCTATGTATCTATTGTCTATATTTAGTATGTACATCAGTATTTTTGAATATAATTAAAAACATTAAAGACGATGAAAGATTAAATGTCACAGGAAACATATAATATAATTATACATGTGTTTTATTTAGAGTTGGTTAAGATAAAATTGATAGTAATATTAAAAATATTTAAATTACAAAAAATTAAATTAAATTAAAAAAAATCCTAAATAAAAATTTA
This sequence comes from Cataglyphis livida, assembly GCA_039654365.1. NCBI lineage: Eukaryota > Metazoa > Arthropoda > Insecta > Hymenoptera > Formicidae > Cataglyphis > Cataglyphis livida. The sequence goes on along the minus strand of JBCEZV010000065.1, from coordinate 12,410,155 downwards.
TAAATAAAGATTAAAGATTTAAGGATATAAACACAGACGAAAAAACATGAAAAATGTTCCGATGTAATATCGTTGTAATGTTGCTGTACAGTTATAGCGGCGTCCTGCGGGTAAAGTCTCTCCAGCATTTTATTTGGCACGTAATGCGTGCCTTCGAATTTATAAAAATAGCGACCTATTTCGCTATTGTCGATCCATCTCGGCGCTGTTAAAGTTATAGAATCTAAAATAAAAAAGACAAACAAAAAATATATTTATGATAACTAAAATGAACAAAATAAAAGAAATGAAATAAGATAATAAATAAAATAATTAAATCTAAAAGGGACCGAAATAAATCAATGTAAAATAAAATAATATTTTATTTTGTGTGCAAAAAAATCGATAAGTTCGCAGAACAAACAAATATAATTTTAAATACACATAGATCAGCTGATATACATACCTTCTTCCACGTAACACATTTTATTATTTTCGGTAAGAATTATGTAATTTGTTTGTTTCTTTTTAAAATTACAATTACGACAATGATACAACTGCAATTCACATATGTGCATATAAGAATTCGGCACATTCTTAGCGGAGAATGTAACATAATGTCTATCATTATGTTGATGCCATCCTACTATCACACCGGCGCAATTTGCAGGTTGATGTGTCACTATCATACCAACCGCAAATTTCACATCCTCTGGTCTTGTACGTTGCTCTGTTTTTGTAACAAGGCTAAGCTGGAAAGTGTAAAATCAGACTTTAATTGATATCTTTTATCAAATAATTTCTAAATAGATTTTTGTAGCAAATTAAATTACAGAGAGTTAGATTATAAATTATTATAATTTAAAATGTGATTGTGCATGTGTCATCAGAGAAACTTTAGAGAATTATTTTCTATTATTATTTTCTATATTAGTATTATCTAAAACAAATAATAGACAAAAATATAGACAAAAAATTAAAAAAAAACATTTTGAAGCTTTAAATTTCAACTTTAATGTGATATCGGTAATTTAAAAAAATTTTTTAACAAAATTATTTTCTCGTTTAAAAAAAATACAAGTTTAGATTCAAACTCATGTAACTCGGTCAAAAAAAAAAAAAAAAAAAAATTATAGGAAAATAAAAAAATAGCATTTTATAGGCGAAATGTTGTAGTTTATGGAACTTGAGTTGATTTTTTCGAAAGAAATTTTTTTATCGAGTTGCAGATCAATCAAAGGAATGTTAATTTTAAAGAACAAAACAATGTGTTCCTTTTTAAAGCAAAGAACAAGGAAAACAAAAATATTAAAAAAAATTTTATCAATAGTGTTATTAAAGTTATCATCAATCAGTGTATTAAAGTTGAAACTTCAAGTTTTTAAATACTTTTTCAATTTTTTGGCTACGATGATTTTTTGTCGAGTTTTAGCGTTTTGAAAATAGCCCAATTTTTAAGATATGAAAAGTGTTCTCTATTTTCTTTTGAATAGTGCTTACATACCACATTTATTTTGCCAGGTATCAATTGAATCGATCCATCCGACATAATCCCAAAACCGTTGTTATAGTGACTACTATTTTCCAATGCAGACAATATTAATTCTTGCCAAAACTGAAAAAAAGGCATTAATAAATGAGCAAAGATTAAAGGTATGAACAGAGTTCTGATTACAAACAAAAAAAAATGAGTTATTGTGTATTTTTTGTGTGTATTAAGCGTGTTTCATTGACTAATATTTTTGTCAAAATTATAAATTTATTGATTAGTTCTAAAAATAATAAAAATTATAGGAGTAATTGCCAACCTGTGCAGCTCTTAATTCATTATTGTATATAAAACTTGAATGATGTGATATGTATCTTTTAGATCTCATGTTAAAACATCTTTCATTTCTTGAATCCTCACTGAAACAATAAAATAACAAAAAATTATATACTTATGTATATGTGTGTGTTTGTGTATGATAAGAATATAAATACTGAAAGATTCAGATATAATTCCAAATCTAATTTTATACTTACTAGCTCGGTTTCCAAACAATAAAGAATTGAGAATTTTCACGTATTATATCGCATCGTAGGCCAAGTCTTCTGGCCAAACTGTGATAAATTATTAATAAAATTAATTCTTCACCACATTTATTTTCTAATACCTACGACAGAGATTATAACAGAGAAATTAATAAGAGCGAGAGTATTTTTTTTAAGATGTAAGATAATAATAATTATTGACATAACAATAATTGAATAAGTTATGATATAAAATAATCTATAACAACTTACATTATCTATACACATGTATTCCAACTTTGTGTTGGAAGACAATTTCCATTTGCTCAGTCGAAATTTGTTAAACATATATTCCCGGAGTGTGTCTATAATCTGAATTCCCTCCTCTTCGTCCCAGAAATTATCTTCGTTATTGGTGACTTTCCAGTATGAACAAAGTTTCGAAAAAACGGAAGTCCAACATATCAAATGATTGGGATACTTTTCCTTGAGGATATCCACTACCTCTAATACGATATTATCTAGCGATGCTTCCACTTTCGAGTAAAAGATGTCCTTTTCGGGTTGCAACCATTGTGCCGCCATAGTCGCAACTTTTTCCAAAAGCTGACGTTTGTAACATCGATTGGTGTATCTGTATAATTTTTTTCTCACCAAACATTGCCTCATAAAGTGAAACATCTTTATATGGCAATATCTTTCGGTAAGATCGCAATCAGTTCTTCTGAAAAATTTATATATTAACTGTGCGATAAGTACTAATTACTTTATAAAATTAATAGCACTATTATTTATATTGAAAAGGACCTACCGTGAAGATTGTGCGAGAAAATTTTTAAACTCATCAATGAAAAAGGAATATGTAATGAAATTTTCATTCTCTTCATAAATTATGTTAATAATATTATTTATGAAATATTTATCTAAATTAAATATGCGATGGAATTTGGTCAAATTATCTATCGCCTCATTGTTATGGTAATGTTTATGAAGTATTTGAGATATAAAATTTTGTAATTGTTTCACACAATTTATTCCTGTTTTTATAAAGTTTTTTCTACTCTTTTGCATACACTCTTTACATTTATCTTGCTTACATTGTTTATCGTAAATTTTTTTTGCGGAAGACCATCTGAAATTGAAACAAAATATTTTAATAAATTTTTCAAAATTACATTGAAGTGTAATTAATATAATATAATAAGTAACTGGGCAAATTGAATTATGCGCATTCACATTCTTCAAGGACATCATTTTTTTAATTGTAAATTAATAAAACGTCTCTGCTTCAGACAATTAAATTATAAACATAGAAATTTAACTAATGCGAGGAAGCAAAAGTCACAGGAGAACGAGAACTCCATGTATCGAAATCTCGACTGTTTCAATATAATTTCAATATATATTAATAAAAAATAATTAATAATAGTGCTATTGCATTAGTAATGAATATTCACAGAAATACATTTTTTTAATGCATAATATCCGTAATATTATTCAAAATTTCAATCAGTATTTGTTTTATAAGACAGAAAATATAAAATCTGTAATTTTAAAATATATTATCTGTAATTTTAAATTGTAATTAAATTTTATACTAACAATAAATAAGAAAATAGAATAATAAATATAATAAATAAAGCTGTAATTATATTATAGTCTTATTACGTATCTATAATAAATTATTTAACTTTTACACATATTCTATATTTATGTAACAGTATTATAGCCAAATAATTAATAAAACAAATAATAAAATCAAATAATTAGGTAGTAAAATAAAAATGTAAAATTTCTATTTTTTTAATATTTATTTCTTTTTTATTATGCTACTTGTATTATGTTTATTATATACATTATATTTTTATTATTATATTTTTTATAAAATAAAAATAATTAGGACAACGAACTAAAGAGCCAAAACGTAAAAAAGAGCGGCGCGAGCATTTTTAACAAACTTTTTTAATTATTAATAAATAAATTTAACAATTTTAAAGGAAATTTTTTGCAGATAAGATAGCTCGCAATCTGTTTTCTGTATCTCTCATTAGCCCATTTTTTTATTCGTTTTTATATTGATTATTAGAGTTTTATTATCTGTTTATTTTATTTTATATTATAATTTTATAATACTTTTTATTTATTTTATTTTAATAAAATATATTTTTTACAGAAGTGATGCATTGTACGTAATATATTATTAAAATAAAATTACAATAACTTACCTTTGAAAAAACTTCTTTTCCATATACTTGTCATATTTGGCTGCCCACCGGAATTGCTTGCACACACATCGAAAATTTATAATATCTTCAACGGTGATGTCATTGTAGCTGAGAATAATATCAATCACCTCCGGGGATAAGCACATTAAGCTAGCCATCACGAAAAAAATTTAATAAAACAAAACAATAATATAACTTAAGATATATTTAAATTGAGCAATAAACTATTTGCGTATAATTAAAAATTCACTGTTTTTCACAAATTCACAAGCACATCAGTCTACTGCAACACTTTTTCTGTTATGTGTTTGCAGCAGAGAGCACAAGGGCGTATTTATACTCTATAGAAGTCTCTTTGTCCCCTCTTATTTCGAAATAACCATTCTTATCTAAAAACCTAAAGACTTCTGTTACTATATTCTTTGGCACATGACAATAAAGGGAAAGTGGCCTTGTCAAAGAGAGGGATTAGGAAAATAAATCCCCACTCCCCCCCGCCCCCCCCCCCTCGAAGTTTCAGAACCAATATGAAAATGAAAAATTGAAAACGGAAAGAGAAATAAAATTGCATTTACAGCCTCTGCAGAACGTTCATTTTCAACATTCAAAAATTCTTAAAACTTACCTGAGAAATAAGAAAAGTAAGACTGAACGGTTTGACACAAATGTACAATCATAAAAATTTTACTTCGTCGATTAACATAGAAGAGGTACTGGACAGATATCTAAAAAACCTAAACGCATGCTTAATATGTATTATTTAATAAAAAATTATGTGTTGTTTTGTGATTTTATTTTTTAAAAATATCTCCTCTTAAAATCAAATCTTGGCTATGCCCCTGGCTGACAATATTTCTATTCTATCTGCCCTTTAAGACAGAAAATTAGAAATAGAGAATTATAGTGTAGCAATATATTATGGTCCTAAATTTTAAAATTAAAAGATTGTTTTATTGTAATTCAGGCAATAGAGCTAGACAAAAAAAATTGTCCTGCATGCTGTGCGCGATATCATTAGTAAAAATGTTCTTACTTTTGCATAAAAATTTTTGTATTTTTGCATATACACATTTAATCGAAAATATTGTTAAATATCTCACGTGAGAGGAATAATCATTGTTAAATAAATAATACAAAAATTTATATATATATATACTATTATAAAAATTTGATACAATAATTATTTATTTAATTATTTTTTTTATCTATAAAATTTTTATTTATAAAGGCTTATTTTCAGTTGCCTTGGAATGGATAATAAATTATCCATTTTAGTTTTATAAATTCTTCTACAAAGTTTAAATAAATTTATATAAATATATAAATTTTATTGATACGTATACAGAGTGTTAAAAGAATATTTAAAAAATTTGAATTTTTTTTGGTAAATTCACAAAATTGAATAAAAAACTGCTTAATAAATATTGAATTCCTATCAGAGTTATTTTTCAGTTAAAATTGACTAAAATAAATAATCAACACAAAAGTATGTTAAGTCATTAAACAAAAATATATTTCTTATTAATAAATTACTATATTATTAGTAGAATATACTGTAATAATATCTTCTTATCTAAAGATAACAATGCGATGCCAATTGATAGATAACAATCGACGATACTCGCTTCATTTTATAAAACAATTTTTACGTATGGATATATTTTTGTTTATTAAGATATATATTGCTTATTTTAGTTGCTTGTTTATTTTAGTTTTGAATTTGAAACATTATTTATTATAGCTCTTGATATGTTAAGAAATTTTGTAGCTTCACAATCTTTTTGGCAATATATTAATTTTTTAAACTGGAAACAACGTAACACTGTAACACTTTATTATAGTCTATCTATTTCAAAACTACCTTTATGTCCTAATAATCAAATAAGAAATTTTCCTAAATAAATATTGTGCTGGAAATCGGATGGTTTATATAGACTTTCCATAAATATTACAATGTTATTCTAGGTGACAATGCTATTCTAAAATATTATCAGAATAGAAAGTAAAAGAAAGATATATTTCCAATCACTTATCGTATTATAATTGATACAAAATCTGAAATTCGAACGATTGAAAAACTATTAAAACAGAGAGAAAATAAATTGAATTTTATAAGAGTTTACTATAATAGTCGAGATTCGAAAACCTTGCAAAATTATATATTAATTTAGAAACTTGCAAAAATAATAAAGTAGTAAAAAATGTATATCATTTTCGTTATTAAATAGAAAAATCAAAGAATATTTATCTTCTATAAGTATCACTAGAAGCAATTTCTTATTTGATTGTGTATATTATTTGATTAATACAATTGAAAATAATAGAAAAATATATTTATCGTTGATTTTCTCTCGAGTGTATAATAAAAAATTGTTATTATTTTGCAATATTTGATTATTAATTTTTTTTGACATTGCTTATCTGTAAAATTAATAAGAAAAATATATAAGAAAATTAAAATTTTTTTTAACAGAATATACATATATGTAATGTAAATTTTGAAAGTAGTATTTCTTAAAAACATTTTTTCTTTTTTGCAAATAAAAACATTTCTTTAAAAAGACTTTTAAATAACGAATTTCTGTGTATGAGATTTTTCAGTTTCAAAGAAATGTTATTGTTTCTCAGAAAAAAAATTCTTTTAAGAGAAAGCATACCTGCCTATTGTTCATTACAAATACAGCATAGAAGATACTATAGAAAAGGAGATAAGCTGACAACCATAAGATCTATTGATTTATTAACATTTCTTAATTTTTATGACGACAAAAATAATGATTTATTTTGTGGAGAGATTCACTAAAATCTTGCTTATTATTTGTTAAAATATAAGAATTGATAAATAAATTAAAATTTTATTTACATTTAATTATTTTGAGCATATATTTTACTAAAAATAAATCAGGTACATTCATCATCTTTATATTGAATTTTGATTTTTATTAAAAAAATGATTTCGATTATCTTAAATTTTTCGAAATATCACAAAATAATGATTTAATCGTATCAGAAAATATATAGTTGCACTGTTAATGACAGAGTGACAAAAATCATGTGCTAAAAAAAATCATACATATTGTATTTATATTCCATATTAAGTTAAAAGAATAGATTTAATATCTTTTACTCTAATGTAATATCTATTTTATCTTATAATGTGTGCATACAGAATGAATCACTAAAAATGCTGCAAGCTAATATTTGTAAAACTGTACGAGATCCTTATCTTAAAACCTTAATTTAAAATCTTGAAATCTTTATTTTAAAGTCATTAATTTCTCATATTAACTGTAGTATAAATTTCCATTTTTTTAAATGCCCGTTTCGATATCATTAATCGCAAGAAAATAAAAATTTTATACAGTTTCAAAAATATTAGCTTGTAATATCATTAGTAATTCACCCTATAATGCAAGATATTATAAAATAGAACATGTGGTTCAATTGTGTATTGTTAATTTTTTATTAAAATAAAAAGAAAGATAATTGATTCAGCTATAGGGTACAACACACACAAAAATATATACATATAAATAATACTAACTTTCAAAATTTGTAAACTCTCTATACTCTATATAACATCAGACAACATCAAGTTAACAACATTATAAGAATATATAAAAAATTATATAATCTCTTTTGGACTGCAAAGAAAATTAAAAAAAGATCTATAAATAATTTTTGAAGAATAAAAATCTCTCTTATATAAAAAAAAGAGAAAATTTGTGCTTTTCCTATGTAAAGATTTGAAAAATCACAATTTTTAAAGCCTAGATACAGAGGTGAATGCAAATCTAATATTCAAATTAATTCTAATCCTAATCTAATATTCAAATTTAATTTTCAAATAAAAAATGTATTTACGATTTTATAATTCAATCACTGATTTCTTATGTACGATAGAATCTGTTTCTTATGCATATTATAATATTTATGTTTAGTCGAACCGAATTAACAGTTTGTTTGCTCACGAAGAATTTATATTATTCTGTACAGATAACGTGATGATGCAGGTATACGAAAATGCGATAACCTGCCGAGTTTCTGGAAAGGCAACGGAATTCTGACCTTTCGGTCTTCCGTTGATTCAAATGCCTCTTAAACAAAACTGTATTTACTCTTAAACAATACTGAATATTTTGTAAATTCTTTATGTCATTAAAAAAAGTCACAAAGCTAAAAAAAAAAAAAAAACATGCCATGTACATGAAAAAATATTCTAACTTGTAGGCAACAAGTTAAAAAAAATATTTACTACTATTTAAGTTATAAAAAATATTTACTTCTAAAGAATAGCTTATATAAAATATTTAGTATTTTTTTTTTGGAAACAATTGTAATTTATACATATTTAAAAAAAAAATTTATTTTTATTACTAATAAATTTATCAATCTTATTTGTTACATTTAAACTTTAAACTACAAAAAAATACATAAACAAAAAGTAAAATTAATTTTTATAAATTTGAGAAGAAGAGAGAAAAAAAGAGAAGAGAGAGAGAGAGAGAGAGAGAGAGAGAGAGAGAGAGAGAGAGAGAGAAAGGCTTACAAAACGAATCATATAACTTGATAATAACTTTAAAAATTAGCTGCAGAAACATTAAAAAGATAGAAAAATACATCCTTTAGACTGTAAAGCATATTAAAAAAAAAGCTTAAATAAATTAAAGAGAAAAAACGAAATAATAATAAGATAGTCAAAGAAAGATAAATTTTCTACGTGAAATTTTGAGCTAAGCCTACTAAAAATTAAAACAAAATATCAATATTTAATACGGCATAGTTAATTCTCAAATAAATTATTATAAGATTATAATTAATTGCTAACGAACTATTGATTCCGATTTGGCAATAAATTTTCTTTTTTTGCGTGTTGCAATATTAGAGCTGTCAGTGGGGCTGAAGAATTTTTGCGAACAAAGAATATGATTATTTTTGTTATAGACACTATGCAGATATATTCTTTGTTTACAAGAATTCATCTTTTTTTTGCATAAGCGTTTTTCTCTGATGTAGTATTCTCCCAATCAAAGTACATGATAATGTGACATTTGTTGCTCGTGAATCTTTTGAAAACAAACCGCGCCCGAATCGCTTCAATAACATCTGTTTAATATTCTTTTTTCACATGGAGATGCAGAAATTTTTTATACTCCCTATCAAATAAATAACATATACGTAATAATACGACGTTTCATACAACAAGTATATTGTGTTTATGGAGCAACTTATTCCCATTATGATAAAGTGCAGGATAAATAGCTTCGGATACAGATTGCAACCTGCAAACAAACACGAATGTATATGTATAAACATATATACTTATATATGTATATTTAAAATATTAATTATAAATACTCTTAATCAAGTCAACTTTAAAGAATAACGAATTTGACTTAAGTATTTATAGAGAAATTTTGGAGTACTTAATTTTTCAAAAATAACACATCACTCAATAAGTCCTCGGTCTGACACATATATGGCAACATTGTTGACAGACCCACGTGATTTCTAAAAAAAATTTGTTTTTCTTAGTTAGACCGGAGACTTATTGAGTGATGTGTTACGTAATATTTGACAACAAAACAATTTAGTCTTTTTTAAAGTACAAAACAAGGAGGATAAAAAAATTCTAATGAACAACCAATAGTGCGTTAATTTTTAGTTTATGAAAAATATTTTTTATCTTTTATTTTTTTTTAATAAGATAGATTATCACACACGAATGCAAAAACATCTGATACAGACCATTTTTTTTTACCATTTTCTTTACGATAATTTCATATTTTATCACGATGATATATGAACTGTGGTTTGAAAAATATATTAATGTTATTAATCTGTTTTGGTTTATGACAACTCATCAAGTGATGCGGAAGCGTCGCGACACCAAGTTCATAAAAAATTGCCACGTATAGAAAGAAGATTTTTCTCTGGTTTATTAGGAAAATCTATGTGCAGAGGTCGCGACGCTACCAAGTTACTTATCCGGAGTTTTGTCCATAATCGTTTTAATAAATTTTCGATTAAAATATCTAAGGAACTAGAGTCGTAATCAAAAATCGAATGGCACTTTTATCATATAATGTGGATGCAAACTTTCGATTGCGACCAGTTTGAATAAGATTGGTGCAGTCAATCCTGCGGTATGATCATAATTCGTATTGTGAGAATTGTGAGATTTATTTCTTCTTCAACTTTCAGACTCACGTACGTATGCTCGCACGCACACACGCAAAGCGATTTTGTCCCTCAAGGCGCGTTTGCAGAGCTCATGTACGATTATTCGCTTCAGTGTGCAAATACGCCTTGAAAGACAATGTGGTATATGTGTGTGCATATGTATGATTCTCTTATGTGTACACTCTTTTATTATTTATAATTAATGAGAAAGAGAGAGCGGAAGAGAGAGAGAAAGAGAGCGAGAGAGTGTCTCTCTGTGTCTCGCTTTGTCTAAGCGAGAGAGAGAGACAGAGCGAGAGAGAGACAGAGATAGAGAGAGAGAGCGAGAAAGAGAGAGAAAAAGCGGAAGAGAAAGGGAGAGAAAAAGCGGAAGAGAAAGGGAGAGAAAAAGCGGAAGAGAAAGGGAGAGAAAAAGCGGAAGAGAGAGAGAGAGAGAGAGAGAGAGAGAGAGAGAGAGAGAGAGAGAGAGAGAGAGAGAGAGAGAGAGAGAGAG
>JBCEZV010000065.1:12369043-12388560 GCA_039654365.1 Cataglyphis livida | reverse complement strand
GTGATTTCTAAAAAAAAATTTGTTTTTCTTAGTTAGACCGGAGACTTATTGAGTGATGTGTTATATATATATATAATAATTATTATTATAATTATTATTTGTTTTTCAAATGTCTACGAGCTGTCAAGAGATCAAAGTTAAAACACTGCTCGGACTCGACAAAGACCAAGTCTCCTCTTGCTTCACATTACTTCACGCTAGTTTTGCACTCGGTCACTTTGTGCTATTCCATGTCTCTTGTCAGGATTATTAAGTGCATTCGAGAGACAATTCCGGGACGTCGTTCGAGCAAAACATCACCCGGTGCATTACGACGCCCCGTTGAAGTCTCGGCGAGGCTGACCCTGACCTATCCCACGTACAAATGTCGTAAAAGTCTTGTACGGCTTGCGAAAGTCAGCTTGTAGAACCGATACGTAGCGACGATCTCTCTCTTTCTCTCTCTCTCCCTCTCTCTCTCTCTCTATTCCTCTTTTCTTCTTGTTCTCGTAAATAAGAGGCGCTTACGCGCCATGTGAAACCCAACGAGCTCGTGCGCTTGCATTCGCGAGGCGGATAATTGTGGGTTTTCGTCGATGGAATCAAGCCGGGGCGCATATTCATCGAGAATCTGCCCCGAGAGAGAGCGCGCGATATAATCTTAACATTCTCTCGAATACTTCAGTAAGAAACGAGAACAATGTCTCGGTTACGAGATTAGATTTAAATCGGAATTCAATGTGACATAACAATTATAATAAAAAATAAAAATTTACAACAAAAATTTATGTGGATCGTTTGGGACATATAATATATATACAGGGTGTATAAAAAAAAGTCGGCACCTCGGAATGTCTCAAAAAATATAAGTTTTATAAAAGAAAGGGTTTCAAATAAGAGTTATAAAGATCTGAAGAAAGTTTAAAAAGATCTGTTTACTAATGTTATCAGTGTGACCTTGGGTGGTGTCGTCAAGGTCAGGACAAGGTCACTTTGAATTTTTTAAATAAAACCCCTATTTTATATTACTTATCTTTATAGCCCATCTTGAGACCTTTTCAAAATACTATAATAAAGTTCCTTTCCATTAAGTATTTTCCGAGTTATGAGACTTGAAAGGTGAAAGTATCGCCAATAATATATAGTATTATCCGAAAATGATTTTATCTGACCTTAACTATGCTATTTAAACTCACACTAATATTGCTACTTAATACGTCACTTAAGATCCTACAACTTTTACTTGAAACAACTTTTTCTCAAATCTCAAAAATAAATAAATCAGTTTTGATATTTGTACATCCTATATAATAAATTTAACTCATATTTTCCAACACAGTGTTCTATTCTTAATAAAAATCGACTTACCTTTTCAAACTGGCGTGCTTCGCACCGTTCAGAATCTTGTTCTTGCGCTCGCTGCCGGCGGTGCTGGCGTCGCTGTCGATGCTGTAGAGGCTGTCGTCCTTGGTGACTCGGTTGGCGTTGTGAAGGGTCGACTTCCTCGCGGTGGTGTTGACGGTGACGTTGATGGCGGTGGCGGTGCCGTTGTGCTTCGGGCTCTCGATCGGTCGAGAGGCGGGATGAGGGGAACCGTGGCGGACGATAGGATCGCAGGAGGACGAATCCTCGATCCTGGTGGAGACGATCATCGTTCTAGTCGCGTCCGCGCACTTCCTGGGCGACGTGGTGCTCACCACGGCGGTGGTGCTCTTCTGCAGCTTGCCGGTCGCGCGATAATTGTTCTGCTGGCTGCTCGCGGGCGGTGGCTTGTCCTCCGTCGGCAGCATGTACGACAGCATCGTCCCTTTTTCCTTCACCTGGACGCGCGAAGGCAAACACACGTATACGGAAATTCAGTTACGTTATAAGTGGGGAGGAGGCTGGGAAGTCATTAACCGCGCGCGGCATGACGACGGTGAGAAAAATACGAAGCGACACAAAAGAGATCAATCGAGGGTCGTCGGAGGCGGATAGAAAAAGTATACCGTTCGCGGTAATAAGAGCATGACGGCCAACCGGTTGATTAATGCTCTGTGAGAGAGATGCAATGAGATAGTTAATAATATGCTACTGGAAACAACACTGGGAGAGAGATTTGGATAGTGCTTCGAATCAAATGTCAGCGATTGAAAAAAGTTACAATATTGTATTTATATATAGGGTGTCCAAAAAGAAAGGTCAATAATCTAGGAGGTGATGATATCAGTCATTTTAAACAAAGATATTCAGATAAATGTTCATATGACCTATTTCAAACGGTTTCCGTGATAAAGTTGTTTGAATGTACAATTGCAAAATTACTGATAAGAGAGAGATATTATATACTATTTCTAATTTATTGTTTGAAGTTTATTCAATGACACATTTTTATTTATTATTTTTTATTTATTTATTTTTTTTTTTTCGGGATAAGACGCTCGTTCATAATGAACATTTTTGCTTAAAATGACCGATGCCGAAAATTACCTCCCAGAATATTGAATTTTCCTTCTGGAACACCCTGTATAAAAATGTATCTATTTCATCAAGTCTCAAATATTTTTAAAAATTCTCAAAACGTCAAATATGCGGGAGTAATCGATTTTTGAAGAAAACAGAATAATTATGTAATTATTTTGAGCAATATACATATATTTAAAAAAAAGAATTATTTCACTAACCAAATTAATATTCAAAAATTCTTTGAAATGAAAAAAAATACAAAAGGAAAAATTTTCAATATTATTCGCATTTCAATTTTCACACCTTAGTAATTTGATATATCAGAAAAAAATACTATTATGAGAAATTTAATCATCAAACTATATACAGGGTGTTTATAAGAAAATATTATAAAACACAGAATTCCTGGAAATTCCTTGATCTTCCAGGTATTTTTGCTCAAAATTTCAGGTAACTCTGGTCCAATTAAAAAAAAAAGTATTTTATTGTACACGCTTTACATGAAAAAATGCTTCACACGAAAAAAAAACAAAACACAAAACCACTTAAATTTCATGTGCTAGAAATATACTTAAAAAATAAAAAAACTAAATAATTTTTGTTAAGATAAAAATTTTTGACCTTGTATAATCTTTTTCATCTTTTATAATTAAAAATTAAAGTAAAAAATATATATATTGCACATTCAATATTTTTGTTAAGACATTAAATATAAGTAAAACAAAGATAGATATATATTTAAAATATATTTTAAACTTACAATTCACAACTTGTCTTATTGGCGAATTTTCTACTGCTTACAACATAAAATCAAAAAAAAAAAAAAAAAAATATTCCCTGAGTCCCAAAAAAATTCCATGAATTCCCTAATTTCTCCAGATACAAACAAAAATCCCTAAAAATTCCAGATTTTCCATATTTTTCCAGAGAATAGACACCCCGTATATAATATCAAATCGAGACACTCGGATTCCACTGAGCGTACAACAACGAGAGGAGTGAACAATAGCGAGCATTGTTCCCGTAGTATTAAAAGGATTAAGCCAACGTGATTCGATATCTGGTCGAAGGATTTTACGAAGTCACGCTTGTCGCGGCGCCTGTAGTCTGCGCTATTATTAGCACGATAAGTCAACCGTCTCCTGTCAAACCGACATATCCTCGATCGCGAGTCTTTTCCGGAAGAGCGTCGTCATCATCATCATCATCATCATCATCATCATCATCATCATGGGCAGCGAGTAACTGTATCAGATCCGCTCGTGGATACGATGTTACACAAACACTCGTGATCAATCGAAACGAGAGCGCACGCGAACGAAACGATCCGCTTTAAATGCGTTTACATAGTCACTGACTGACATAGACCCGACGTCGTGCTCCTATCTTTAGGCGCCGCCGCGTCTTTGACAACAAAGCCCGCTCGCGATATCGGATGTAAAAATGTTGAAGAGAACATCGAACTGCATGAAGCCAGGCATTTACAACAGCTACGCAGAGCTCGTAAACGTAAAATCGCCACATAAAGAATATAGTTGATGAAGATACGTCATTGTAATCGCGAAATTTATTAAGTTTAATGTTGAAGGACAGTAGGGAGTATGAATGGAAGAGAATTAAAGAAAACGCAGATTACATGATTATCAAAAATGTATTATGCAAACGATGTCAACATTAAATCACTGATAAATGGAGAAAAAATTTCGAGTTTTCTTGACTAAAGAAAAACGTGCAAAAATAATGCAAGGAAACTTTGAAAGCAAAAATGTTGATCGAGAATAATATCCTTCAAGGTAAAGAGATATATATAAAAAAATATGTTTTTTTTCTAATAGAAAAAAAAAACAGTTGAAAAAAAAACGATTTTTTTTTTATTGAAAAAAATGAAATATTTTTTTATTATTTTTTTAAATATTTTTTATTATTATATTTTGTATTTTTATTTTATTTTTTATTATATATTATAAATTTTTTTTTTTATTTATTACATATTATATATAATATATAAATATTAAAAATATTAAATATTTTTAAATATTTTATATTAATATAATAAAAAAAATGAAGTTATTATATTTTTAATTTTTTTTTTTTTTTTAAGTAATTTTAATGGATTAATGAGACTGCAAATTACATCAAAACTCGATAGATTTAAATAATTTTCAATTAGATGCATAACAAAAATTTTTATTAATTAAAAATAATTACATAACTATATAGCTAATTACAAATTGGAATGCGAATTACATTAAAAAAAATAATGGTTAATTCAAATCTAAAAAGTTAAGGATGTTCTGGATGTACAATAGTAGCAAAAAATTGTCAAAATTAAAAAGAAAACATGTTTCTTATGTTTATACTGTTTGAAAAATTAAAAAATAAATTCGGGTTATGAAAAAAATTAAAGTATCGCAAAATAATATGGATTTTGACATCTTCATAAAAGAAAATAGTTGTAATTAATATTTTTCCTAATTTATGGCAAAAACTTTTGATCGTGAATATCCTCTGAAATCAACTGCAAAAAACAATGAAAAACGAGTAATTTGCAGAAAGAGAAAAAGAGACAGATAATATTTTTCTACAATTTTTAGTAAATAACTTTTAAACGAATAAGTAGATCTAAATCAAGTTTTGCACAAATATTTATTAGAATTTCCTTAATATATGGGAAAATTTTTATTTTATTGGTAATATTTTTTTTTTCAAATTTGTCAATAAGTGCTATAATAGGCGATTTTCCATAAGAATCGATAGTAACTTTAAATTTAAATAACTTCCAAACCATTAAGAGAATTATGCTTAATTTTTGCACAAATATTCAGAAGAAATAATAGAATAATCTATGAAATTTTAATGCTTTTGTTAATATTTCGATATATATCACATACATCCTTAAAAATAATTAAAAATCAATTTGTAATAATCAAAATATAAAGTCATTAAATATTTGGGGAAAAAAATTAAGAAAGAAGGCTTGCTGTTTTTTTTTATTACAAAAAAACCATCTTTTATGGAAAAAAAAAATTTTTTTCGAAAAGTATCGCGACATATCATCCGGGCATCAACGCGATGTTTATCTGATACATGCACTGTTGGAAAATTTGTTTTCTTGTTAAAAAAAATATGTCGGTTAAAATTTCTTGTGTTAAATATTTAACGCATTCATGTGTTAATTTAGCACGTTACTATTGTTAATTCAAATGTTAAATTATTAAAACAATAACACAATGTGGATATATTATTAATTATACCCAATAGATATATTTCGTTATTACAGAATTATTTAGTGACAGAATTTATGTGTCAATTTGCAGAAAAAAATGTTGATTTTATTCTATAAATAATAAAAGTGATATTAACTACAGATCGTCAATATTTGTTTTTAATTAATCTAATCTAAATTAGGTAAATTAATTTTGGCATGAAAAATATGTTGATTTTACATAAAATTTATTTCACATTGCTATGAAATTTGCATTTACTTTATAATAAAACATTAATTTTTAGTATTAGTGTCACCATTTAACATATCCCTATTATGTTAAATTAACACACAATGTGCGGACTGTTTAGGACATTTTAACACAAATTTTTCAACAATGTGAAAGTTTCTCGAGACGATTATCTCTCTCTCAGCTCTCAAGCTCGATTTCAGTTCACTCTCAGATGACGTGCCGATCACGCGTGTTTCTCACGCGCAATTTCACGCGTCGAATCATTAGCACACGTACAACGCAAGCTCGTGACTATGAGCTTCTCACTCACGTTGGCGTCTGCGCATTCAAACCGAATCGCACACTTGCAATCGCGTTTAACGAACCATTCAGACTTCGACCAATTGGCATACGATTCGCAAAATTATTCTGCCGCGTTAACTATCCCCGACGACAGAGGGCGCGTCGTCTTTATATCTAACGGAGAATCATCAAGATTACCATATCCCGCGATATGTAACGCCTCACAAGTGACTTTTAATAATGTTATGATTATGAATATCGTGTCACTTTGGTCGCGCGAGTAAAACTTGTCCGACGCGGAAGAAGAGGTTCGCCAGAGTAGAACGCCGAGCTGCAACTGAGCACGACGCAAAAGCGAGGCAAAGGTTACAGGCAGACACGGCCGACTATAACTATACCTACTCTACTCCAACTCCGTTCTAGCCGTTCGCTTCCGTTCTAGACGCTTCATGCCGTTCGTCGTGGCTCCAGCCACCGCCGCGCGTATATCAATTCGGAGTTCTCGTATCGTCCTCTCGAGGCGCCATGCATCTTTCACTATGCATCGGCTCTACCGTTCTCCCATTTGCCCTAGCCAGGGTGCCCATCTGAAGCTTGTAAAAAAATTCCCTGAGAATTTCCCTGATTTTTCAAGTAATTTTTTCAAGATTCCAAATAAAAGAGAATTTTTGGATGAAGCTTTTAAAATAAGTTTTTTGTATGCGTTTTTTTAATGCTGTTCACTTATACAAAAGAAAAATTTATCACTTAAATTTTAAATATTAAATTTAAAGACGTACTGAAAAAAATTGAATGACTTTTGTAAGATAACAACTTTTTTCATTTGCATAGTATTTTTATTTTCTATCATTAATTGTAAGAATTACAATGGAAGATATGTATTCAGTATTTTTTGCTGTGACAATGAACATATAATCAAAGAGAGAAAGATGTATATTTATAATAAATTTAAAATATATAATTCACATTTAATGGCCAATGAGATCGCCGATGCTTGCAATATAAGAACAAAATCAAAAAAAGAATTTTTGAAAAAATACTCTGAGTTTAACTAAAATTCCTTGAAAATTTTCTGATTATTAAAAACAAAATCCCTAGGAATTCTAGGTTTTTTAGGTTTTTTTCAGGGAGACACTCTACCTAACCTTCCTTCTTCTAAATGCGAATTCTAATTTCTAACCTTTTGAAATAGTGATTTTCCATTCCAATGTACGAGCGAGACGGTCGTTAATGTTACATCGAGGGCAGCAGGTTGCAAGTTTTTACGGCTATGCAGGAGGCGCGCGAAAGTGGATCGATTGCGCAAAAAAAAGCGGTAAATTGGGAATTGCCATGGGGATTGCTGACGGGTAATCGTGTCGATTGATGGACCATTTTTGAGAGCTCTTATAATTGCTTTCTCTGGGAGAGGTACTTTGTCCATGTTTTTCATTAAATGCATGTTTAACGATAAGATTCCCTGTTACATAATGTCTGTCTTTAAAAATTTAATTAAGTATATATTATATATATTGTATATATTATTTTTTTTATTTTATGTATTTTATTATTTTATATTTATTTATTTATTATATTTATTTATTTATTTATTTATTAAATTTATTTTCATCAAGTATTAATTACGTACCGATAAATCACACGCAAAAATTTAATTTTTATCCGATAGTATCTTCGTATCTCTCTCAAAATATTCAAAAATTAAATAAGAACATGACAGAAAAAGTTTTCAATCATTGGGAAAAAGAGAAAATATTTTACAAAATAAGATCGCTAATAACAAAAATTTACAATTAAAATTGATCAAGAAGTGTCATTTATATTATCTCAAAATTATATATTTCTATATTTTTAAAAAGTTTTTTAAAATATTACTTATATAAATATATTAATAATATATATATATATATAAAATATAATAAATATAATATAATATAAATAAAATAATAAAATAATAAACTATAATACAAATATATAAAGAAATATATAAATATAATAATAATTTTTATATTATTTATTAATAAAAAAATTTTTAATTAATTCAATTTTTTATTAATTATATAATATATAATAAATAAAAAATAAATAAATAATTGCTTCCTAGTTACTATCTTTTAATAATTTTCTAATGAATTAAGATGCATCTATTTTACTTTTTATCGTTTCTAAAAAGAGAGTGAATATATGTACATATATATTACACCCCCTAATCTCCTGGTAAATTTGCGATATATGCCGAAGTTTCTCGCTGGAAATCGAAACGCTCGATCGCATCGCGCGTGCAGCTAAACTACAGGTGCATTTATTATCGTGGCGAACGCCGTTGCGAGTTGCGATAGTAGTCATTCAACCTGCTCCTTTCCCATGCAAATCCCCCCCGCTTGGTTTAAAAAGTCCCAGCCCTTCCGTGCGTGAAGAATTTCACGGCTGAATCGGCTGCCATCCGCTCCCGTTACGCGATTTTACCGAACAACCTGAACGAACTCGATTTTTCCTTCGGCCAAATCACGGTCATTGGATATTTCGAGGCTGCGGCTCGCGAGACTGTTTCCAAGTCGGGCTTGCGGCCAGTTGACCCTTTAACCGACTTTGCGTTTCTTGTAATGTCAAGCAATGTCTTTCTCGCGTCTAATAATTTATGAAATGTACGAAGGTGTGAAAATTCTCGTCATATATTTTTTTTAATTAAAAAATAAAAAATTCTTTAATTGTAATAATTTTCACGATGACACAAGGCAATTTGGCGCGAAGAGGGGATTGATTTTTATCACGATAAGATGCGAAATAATTTACATTTGATGTACTCACTGTTCACGCTAAGAAGTACTCGAAGTAAGGACGTCTGGAGTGTCTCCTCGGTAAAGTAGCATCGGTAGAGTCACTATCTGAAATCGCAATTTGTGCATCGATTAGAATATCCCATTAATTTCTTCAACTACAAATTACTTTTCTAACAATATTTATAAAATTTTCATATTGTCATAAAATTATTTTATTCAACATTTTTTACAAAAGTATTTTATAAAATCATACTTTTTTTATAAAATATTAAATATTTTTCATATAAAATTTATCGTTTTTCCAAAATTCTCTGTTTTGAAAACATCAAAGCAGTTTCAATTTTCATTTAGTTTTATCTTCAAAAAGCAAGATGTAAAAGGAAGGAGGCTTTTGAAAATTTTAAGGTCGCTATAACTACTAAGGATTGTCCACGACTGTGAATACGATCCATATAGTTTCTGATACTGAAAGAGCTAGATGTATTGGTCTAGGAACGACGAAGCATTTTCCGAAAAGCCTATTAGTCGAGAATAAAGAGGACGTTTACGTCGTCGCGAAGAGGCATAGTGAGATTTTTTTCACCCCTCAAAGCGGAGAAAAGCGAGGAGGAAAACGGATGGAGGAAACGATCTCGTCTCTCGCTTGAATGGGCACCTGTTTTCGCGAACAGGTGATGATCACGCACACACGGGCGTGGGAACTCGAGAACGGACGAGCCGAGGGCAATGACCTACTACCGATATACCCCGAGAGAAATAAATGCCAGGGCTATCCCTGAAGATGCTTTTGATTCATCGAAATGAAAAGTTGCGACTTCACGAATCAAATTAAGCTCAAAAGCTGATTCGGAAGTTAAATTTCACTTAAATAAAATCATTCCTATAGAGTGATTTTAAATAAACGCAAAAAATTGATGATTTAATTACATGATTTTTTATCGAAAATTAAAGAAAGTCTTTCATATAAACATATACTCTTATATCCCTCCTTGAGGAGTTAAATCCTCTAATGAGGGAGGATTAAAATTAGGTTTTTATTTTTTTTCCTAAAATTTTTGACAAGTTAAAAAAATAAAATTTGGTCGACATTTTTCACTAATAAAAAAAATACTTATTAATATTTTTTTAATCTTCTCATATATCGTTATAAAAAAGTGAAATTAGCAATCCTTATTTAATTTTTTATTAAAACTTTTTAACGGGCCAGAATGTTATCATCCAAAAATATCCGTTAGAAAGCTTGATTTCTTTAGAAACTTTTTTATTTGTTTTTTTTTTTTTTTCGTAAAATCAATAGCATAAAAAATATAAAATACATTATCAGTGCTAAATGGCATAGGTTTTGAGTTACGAGAAGTTAAATTTTAGAATAAAAAAAGCAAGTAAAATTAAATAGTAGATATTGGAAAAAATGAAACAAAAACAACACAAAATTATAATAAATAAAAATCTAATTTTTATATTCTTCTTTGGAGAAATGTAACTCTTCAGAAAAAAAAATATAGGAGTGCATATTTATATGAATTTATATTTCTTTAATTTTCGACAAAAAATTCTAAAATCTTTCGCACTTATTTAGAATCCCTGCATAACAATTCTTTTAGTTATGTAAGTTACGCGATTCGCAGACGAGATGACACTCAAGTTTGATATCGCGCGCAACGACCCGATAAGACTGGTTTTTGTAAAATAAGACTTCAGCAAGCCAATATCTCTAAAGCTACACGCGTGATAAGAAAACCAGCACGCCGCAGGTTTACTTGCAAAGAAAGAGAGAGAGAGAGAGAGAGAGACAAAGAGAGAACTCCGTGCATCAGAAAATTAAGAGCCCAGCTTATCCGCACAATTACTCTACGCTCGGACAATCTTCGTACGATAATTCGATTACGCTTATCACCTGCGTGAGTCACTTTACCTTGCGCCAAGGTCGCATGGAGGCAAACGCGTGACCATGTTTTTATTTGCATGACAAATGAGCGCCGTCTGAGTTTCTGATAAAGGAGAGTAAGAAACTTAAAGCTACTCGATTATTCATTCTGTACTATCATGATTTTCAAGGAATTTTATCATGACAGATTCATACACAATAACAGTATTATTGTTAAAAATAATATTAAAATAAATAGAAATAATATTAAATAATAATATTAAAATAAAGAGTTAGGAGTAATAACTTTAAAATAATCGTATAGGCAAATATACAAATGTATATTCAAGATTGATACATCTTCGTTTCAGAAGCAAATTTTACAGAATTATTATTGTAAATAAATGAAGAGAAAAAAAAGCAATATAAAAATAATATTATGTTGATAAAATTTTAAGTATTAACTTAATTTTGTTTCATGCATACTTGCACCGAAAAAAAATGTAGTAAATCGAAACAAATTTTTTTTTTTATTAAAAAAATACTCATTTAAATATTTGCAAAGGAATTAGTCATTTCAATCAAGTAGCAATTATATTAAAATTCATAAAATATAAAATAAAAACAAAATATTTCCAAATAAAAAAATTATATTAAATTTTTTATCTGCATTATAGCAATTTACTTCCTTTAAAAAAATATTTTCCAATTTTTGATTTGTTTCAAAATTACAGATTTCCTTTATTTTAATAAATAATTCTTCATCTTCAAATAAATATTTTTTTTATAATTAAATTTTAAATAATTTATTTTAAAAATTATATTTTTTATTTCATGCAAATAATATGTTTAATAAAACAAAACATTTTTGTAAACAGAGTATATATTTATTTGAGTAAAAAAGAATCAAAATTAACAAAATATATTTGATTGAAGAAGAATTTATTTTCAATGTGAGGGACGCAAAAATATGGCACGACGACGAATTATACGCAACAATGGCCGCCGGTTCCGTCGCGATTACGACGCAATGATGCAATGCAGTTGAGTACGCCGGGGCGTTAAATTGATAAATTTGCATGCCCCGCAGTTGCGCTCGCATACGGTGCAGCATCCTCGTGCTGCACGACCGAAACAGGCTTCGCCTCCAGAGCAAAATAAATCTCGCCGCTCGCATAATGTAGACGAATCGCAGACGACTCGCGATAAATCTATTCCTTCGAGTATTCGAAATGTTAATATAATCGAGAATACAGAAAACAGATGCAGAATACGATGCATTGATACGAATTAATGCCTTTTCGAATCATCGTCTTTTTTTCTTTCTTAAGCAAGAGAGAGAGAGAGAAAACTTACTTTTATAAAATAATTCACATGTTTGATTTGCAAGAATTGTACAAGTAAATGTAAAAAAAAAATATAAAAAAGTTCAAATTTTTAATTTTTATAAAATAAATAATTTACAATAAAAATTGCTCTTTATTATATGTATATAACGACGAAATTTTGAATTAAAAACATATATAACATGTCCCAAACAGTTCACACAAATTTTTGTATTAATTTAAAATAATATGGATATATTAAATGGTGACACTAACACTATATAATAATAATAATAATAATAATAATAATAATAATTATTATTATTATTAATTACTATTTTAACACAAAATAAATTTCAATTTCAAATAAATAAATAAATAAATTTTGTGTAAAAAATCAACATACTGTTAATGATAAAATTAACTTAGAAAAACAATTATTTATGATCTATAGTCACTCTCACTTCTATTATAAAATCAACATTTTTTTTTTTATTTTGACAGGTAAATTCTATCACTAATAATATAGAAGACATCTATTATGTAAAATTAAAAATCTAAACACATTGTATTATTTTTACACTTTTTTCAGTTGTTTTAATAATTTAACATTTGAGTTCAATTAACGCAACAACAATATATTAAATTAAAACGATATTTTATAGACAATATAATATTTTATCGCAAAATATGACAAGAACTTGGCACGTGTGGCCGACAAGAATTTATTCTCGTGAAAATTTGACGTTTTACGGTTGATGAAGTGACGCAACTTTTCCGGACGATTATAGTTACGACTAGAATATGAGTGGCTTACGTATACGAAACGATCGGCAAATGACATCATCGACTGCCGTGCTCGTCGAGAAACGTTTAAACGAATATTTGCCTCACTGCCAGATGCCAGGTGCCGTATCATATATTTTTATCGGATGGAGAAATCGCTCACATCACGATTATTAAGCGTGAACTTTAAGCTCTGTCAATGGAGAAAGAGAAAGAGAAAGACAAAGAGAGAGCAAGCTTAATCTCGCAAATCGACTATTTGAAACCACCTCTCTCAACATTAGATATTGTTCAAGTTGCATTCAAACAAAGATGTTGTCGATGTAGTTTGAAAGGGAAATCACAAGGCAAGGGTTAAAACCGCCGCTCGTGTAACGATTATGTTTCTGCTCACGAACGCAATTTCACGACACGTGCATTGCAAACGCGGATGAAATCATCGCGATGACGTCAGCATCCGATTACGCGAACGCTCAATTTTCATTTTTTTTTTATTTTTTTTTTCCCCCTTCCTCACCCCCACTTGTCAGTTGAATGGACAATCAATTATGTAAAAAAGGATTTGGAATTTTTAATCTAAAATTTTCAACATTCGAGATTTATGCGATCTTGCATATTTAATAGCCGAGTCTATATACTCTTCTCTGAATTGAAGAGTCTTGAATGCAGAATTTTCTCGATATATACAGATTTATGGATCATTGATCATTGGAATTGTTGGGCGAAGCGAGCTGTGAAGTATAATTCCGTGAAATAAGCCCAACGCCTCTCTTAGAGATCTGTCTCGTTGAAATATCATCGTTGGATACCATTCCTCATCGTCGGACAGGGTATATCTATGCACCTATGCACGCACTTCCGCTCACGCTGGTATTATGTACTATATTTTCAGCCACAAAGTTGATTCACGAGACGACCCGCGTCCAGGAATAGTCGATCACTATAAAACAGCTGTGCGTAGGAAGGGCCGACTCGCTCGACTTTCATTACCGAGTCCAGTCGTGAAAACCGTCATTTACAGTTACATATGGCGAGCTTGGAGCAAGAGAGAGAGAGAGAGAGAAAGAGAGAGCGTGCTCTCGTTAAAGACTGCACTTATATTATCGACGTGCCCCCACGATATCCAATTATCCTGCCATCTAATCCAATCCGACACAGCAATTACAACAAAGTTGTCCTGCCTGTGCTCGTTATCTCTCGCTCGCTATCTTGAGGCGAGAAAACGTTCGCGAAGTCTCGTTATACAGGATAGCTTTATAAGGTACGCCTCGAACGTCGGCGATGGAGGTGAGCTTTTTCCGATGAACGTCGAAAGTTAACGAATTCTGAATAGCTCTGCACAAACGCTAATGGAAGATAGAAACTGATAGAAACCGATTTTTCAATTATGTATGTAACGATCGGATAATTCCAAGTAAATTTTACATGAAAAACTTAACTTGCTTCTCAGACAATCTCGAGGTGTTTAATGTCGAATGTAAAAGGCTACGATGGCAAGAATAAATTTTTAATATTTTTAGATTATGTAATTTATCATCAATAGTTGGGAAATTTATATTCTTATTAAAAGATATTATTATCCTTATTAAAAAATATTATTATTTTTATTAAAAAATATGTTGGTTAAAATTTTTGTGTTAATTTAACACATTGTTGTTGTTAATTGAACTCAAATATTAATTATTAGAGCAATTGAAAAGTGTAAAAATAATGCAATATGCATGTATTTTTACATAATAGATATGTTTCATATTATTGACAAGATTTATATATTAAAATTTATAGAAAAAAAAAATGTTTATTTTATTCTATAATAAGAGTGAAAAAGTTATTATAGACTGTCAATAACTATTTTTCTTAGTTAATTTTATTATTAACAATATGTTAATTTTCCACAAATTTTATTTCAAATTCATAATTGAAAATAAGTTTTGTGTTGAAATATTAACACAGTATTTATATTGAAATATTAACATAGTACTAGTGTCATTTAACATATCCATATTATGTAAAATTGACACAAAAAATTTGTATGAATTATTTGGGACATGCGATATATGTCAAATTTAATCCAAATTTTCCAACAATGTAAAAATTTATATTTCAATTAAACATATATTCAACAATCCAATAATTTCAAAAAAATTTTATATAAAAACTTAATTTCCTTCTCAGACAATCTCGAGCTATTTCTTATCGAATGGAAAAGGCTGCGAGTGGCAAGAATCAATTGCATTTTTAAACCACGTGATCCATCATCAATAGCACGAATGATAAAATGTAGGAGAACATCACGCATAAATTTACTACCAATTAATTTCTCATCTAGACGCCAATTTGGCTTAATTATGCCGGCAGCCAACGTCTAGAAGAATTTTCTTACAGGTAGGTTTAATTAATAACACTCGGAGCAGAAACGCGACGCTTCTTACGCTTACTTAGGTGATTAAGAACTAGAACGAAATAATCCTCAATTACACCCCATCCGTCTGTCCGGTTGCACCACTCTCTTTCTCTCTCTCTCTCTCTCTCTCTCTCTCTCTCTCTCTCTCTCTCTCTTTCTTTTCCGATCATAGCTTCCGGCACGACTGGATAACGTTACTTCGCGACACGATTTCCGGCGACGTGATTTCCTGTTAGAGTAAAACGTGAACTTCGTGAAGAGTTCCTGACGAGCCTCCAGCTCTCGAAGATCACAGCCGGAACTCGCGTGCGCAAACGGTGCCGTTACTCGCTTCCTCTTTAATAGAGCGGAGCGTGGCGCTGGTAGGGTTTAAAGGAGCGAGCTTTACGATAGGTATGTACAAGAGGATGCCTCGTACAACGCTATTTCAAATAATAAAGTAATTAAGTTAATTAATTTATTTTAAACTAATTAGCCATCCGAAAGATTTTTATCACCGGTTTTCTCTCATCAGCTATTTGAGAGATTATGTAGATATAGCTATACGACTACACGAGCGCGTCTTCAAAGAGTCGGGCTTTTATTCGCCTCAACGCCATTGTGTGTGTGTGTGTGTTGGTGGCGGAAGCTCGGAAATTGACTTTAACGATGCTGTTGTCCCGCGAATTCGCATTGCGCGGAGCGAGCATTTCGCGCCGGCGCTATGGTTCTCGGATTTATAGATCCGCCGATAAAACTTGATGAGCGTAGATACTGATGATTGGATGCGCGTGGATCCTGAAGATTTCTCGAATCGCACGATCTATAAATCCTGAATCTCACACGTTTGAATTCTATTACACCGGAATCCAAATGAATATGTAAAATCTTATGTTAATGAATTCTCGCATAATGTGAGAATTTATTATGCGTGAAGTTAGTCCCTAATCTGTTTTTATCACCTATAAGATTACAATATCAAGGTAATAAAAACAGAATAAGAATTCACATCGTGCATATCAATTTATATTTTCCTATATTCAAAAATATGCCGATAAAAAATATTTATATTAAATATAATATACTTATAATTAAAATTTTTCTATTTAATATTCGATACATCCATGTGTTAATTTAACGTATTGCTGTTGTGTTAATTCAATTCAAATGAACTCTAAATTATTAAAAGTAAAAAAAAAATATATAAAATTAATAAAATATGTAATTATATAATAATTTTACATAGATATGTTCCGTGTTGTTAGTAACAAGATTTATCTATTAAAATTTTTGATTCTATATTAAGAGTGAAACAATCAATAATTTTTTTTTGTAATTTAATTTTATTATTAAAAGTATATATATTGATTTTACACAAAATTTATATCAAATTACTATAAAGTTTGCATTTATTTTGTATATTGAAATATTAACATAATATTAGTGTCATCATTTAACATATTTTATATCCATATTTTATATCCATATTAAGTTAACACAAAAATTGTGTAGACCGTCTAAGACATGCGATTTATATTAAATTTAAATCAAATTTTCCAACAATACAATATATGTATATTTTCAAAAAAAAAAAAAAAAAAAAAAATTTTATTTAATTCTATCTTTTTAAAGCGCGATGAGGAATGTCGTCGAGAAAATCGTAAAGGAAGAAGCGATTTATTCTCAGCTTTCAACTCGTGCAGACATGTTCTAGTTTATGCGTATCCTGCGGAGAACAGGAACCCGGTAGGCCGATTAATTACGTCAAACAAGATAATCCGCTTCGCTCCCAAGCGGACGTGGAAACTCGTAGAAAGGACGTCGCAATGATCATCCAGTCTCTCCTTCATCCTATATCTTCCGCATCTCCTCGACTTCCTTCTGTCACGAGCATTAACGTAACTGTAGTATCAGCGAACCGTAATACAAGCCACCATCTCGCTCCACCATATCTAGCAGTCGTCCTACGATGATTACGGCATCAGGATCACGTGTATACAGGGTGGTCTCTGACGCAAAACTTGACCAGAGGAGGCTCAATAAGATGATAATAACGCGTAAATATAAAATCCAATTATTTCTTTAACATATCTCTTTTTATCTTTTTATTGCCTTTTATATTTAGCATTCGTAACAAGATTAATAATTAAAAATATAAATCTTGATTGATCTCATTTGTTTAGACATTCAAAAATCAATGGATTATTTTGTGATATAAATTAATACAATCTTTCTTTTACAAATCAAATTTATTCCTTCAATAAATTATCATGAAATTTAATTTAAGGTCAATGTCTATCAATCCTTATTAGTAGATTGTCAATGTGTTTATCAATCATTATCAGCCTCAATAAGTTTCCTATAACTTTATGAGTCACTCTATACATGCATTATTCTTTGTACACGAGCATAAAATGAGTCGTTGCATAATGAGCTGATATCCGATTTCATCCCTCGCTGTGGTCGGTTGAGCGGTCAGTCTTGTCGGATTTTCTAGAAATCAGGATGTAAACTAAATCGAGTAGGCGACTTAACGAGTTGACGATGACTGGACTAGACTATAGTATCGCAATTTTTCATGAAAATATTATATAAAGTCCTTGGGACATATTTTATTGAAGCCATATCATTCTGATAGGATCATAGTGTTGAAATATAACAATGATTGATGTTGTATCCTCCAAATATCAGCAGGACGATTAAATGTTCAAAATTTTTAATTAAATAATTAATCAAAATAATCTTTATCTCAGAATCACATTTTTAATTTTTAAAATTAAAAACTCGACGCACTCTATGTAGGTAAACCCGCGATAAGGAAATTAAATAGAGACAGAACTCTGAGAGTTGGTCCCCCCCAAAGGCTTGGACCCATCAAAGGATTAATAAGTCCGGGTCAGCGACCGTAACTGGACGTTTTATCGGCGAGCAGGCACGAGTGCACGTTTCGTCTGGCTTAAATCGTTCGTATCTCTGCGAACCGCTTGATCCGAGAGTGCAATGATACCGCGTGCAACTGCACCGCTGCAACTCGCGTGCAAGATCAGTGGAGCTCCTGTGAACGGCTTCTAGAGATAAAGTCATTTTGCGACGATCAAAGCGTCGAGAGAAAGATGAATGGCGAGGATTCACGGAACTCTCTTTCTTCGTTTATCTCTGTTTTTAATTTATTGGACACCGGCGAGTTAAGAGCTCGCGGTCTTCTCGCCAGTAATTAGCACGTTGCTGATCAAAGCACTATAAATTTAGTCTCTTTCTTGATTTGCATATGTAGTATAAACAGTATTATACATATACGTATATAAAGCATATTTCTCTTTCTCTCTCTCTCTCTCTCTCTCTCTCTCTCTCTCTCTCTCTCTTTCTCTCTCTCTCTCTCTTTCTGTCAAAGATAGACCTGCCTTCTCTTGAGCGGAAATTCTCTTGGACGAGAATTAGGAATCAATTTCAACTTTCAATAAATAAATAATTTATGATTGTTTCTTATCTTGATTTCCGATATTAAATATCTCAGATAAGTTTCAGATTAAAATCTTGAATTCTTAGAATAGAAACAAATTTTCATTTATATAAACGAAATTATAAGAAATCACCATTGCCAATATTCTGAAACTTCATTTATAAGTAAATAAAATACTGAGAAACATGTGTAAAAAAAATTGATATCAATTCATTAGTTCCTTATCGAGGTATTAATGAAAAAGCAATGCAAAATTCCGGAAATAGATTATAAAATACACTTTAACTAAATATTACTAATATATGCAACATTCTTTCGTTTCCTACAGTTGGTTTCATGTGAAATTCTCGATTAGAAATTTTTTGCTGGCAGTCACAAATTTTGCAAAATGTACAAATATACTTATTTATAGTGTCAAATATCATATTAACTGGCATTATTTAATTTCTTTATACGATACGAACATATTAAGTGCATCTTACAAAAAAAACTTCAAAGTATAAAATTTCACCAATTTTAAATTGAAGTAACTTTTTCTAGAATTGTATAGCCAATACATCCTTAAAGCAATACGTGTTTAAATTTATGGAAAATTATATTAATTATTAATACTACATTGAATTTTTTTATTTATTTTATTTTTGAATTTATTTATTTATTTTATTTTTAAATTTATTTTATTTTTATCTACTTTTTTATTATTTACGACAACATTTTAATAATATTATTTTTTATAAAAATAATACTTTATATAT